>JAKSZP010000415.1:0-83320 GCA_022478985.1 Massospora cicadina | reverse complement strand
CACAAGATATCGTTTCTTTGTCAGGTGAAAGTGCTGTCCCTGTATCAGTTCATGTTGTTCAATCTCCAACCCCCCAAGAGATACATTTAAACCTTAATTTAAAAAATTAATCCTTGGTCAGAGGGGTATTTTCTCTTTCTTAATTGGTACAAAAGCTTTATGGAGGAAGTGACTGATCATCAACAACTTAAACTATTGACAAATTGTTTTAGTTTCAAGGCTCAGGATATTATGGTCCCCATCCCATGCATTGCCATACTTGGACTGATGCCAAGACTGCCTTGTTCCAGGAATTTTTGAGAGACTTAACCATATCCAACCAAAAACAGACCTTCATAGACATCAGCCTTACTTGAGGGGGAAACTATCAGCGAATTTTCCCAAATTTTATAACTCAAAGCCCAAACTTTGGTTGCCGGAAATCATCTTACGTTATATGATATGATCACCTTATTTTGGCATTTAAAATATTCCTAATAAAGGGATTCTTATATGATTTGACGATAAGCCCTGAAGAGTTACAGCGGAATGGCAAGAATACACTAACTAGGATGTTATTTTTAGTATTCAAGTGCCTTGAGATGAGGCGATATTGGGTTATTTTTTTTAGTACTAGATGGTCCCAACCCAAGGGGGGGATTCATCGGTGTTTATTGAATTACGCCTGGGCTCCTAAGAGCCTGAGGCGAGGGAAGAGGGAGGAGGCATCGAGAAAGGGAGGGGGGTTTGCGCGCCAGAGCCGTGCTGCAGTGACAACTGAGCGGGGAGGGTTGGCGACATAGTGCAGACCTTCAGGGCCATCTCAAAGTGTACCTGAAAGTGGGTGATCATGTGTGGAAGGTTCCACACCTGCTGGTCAAAGGCAGCACGAAGGAAGGAGTTATGGATGGTCCAGATGGCTGTGGCATAGGCGAGGACACGGAGGGGTCGGTGGCAACCAGGCAATGTCTGCTCAAACATGAGGTCTTGCACAGGGTGTCCAGACTAGGGCTGAGCATGGAGGAGCGCGCGGGCCTTTGGCCAAAATGCGGCGACACCTGGACAGGTGAAAAAACGATGGAGGTGGGAGTCAATAGGCTCCACACAGCGGGGGCAGCTTTGGTGCTGGAAGGTAGGGCCAGTCCGGTCCCCTGTCCTGTATGAACAGTGGAGCACCCTCCATAAGGTGTTGGACACCTTTGCTGACAGGATGGGGTGATAGACGTCCTTCCACAATTCCTTAAGGTCAAATCTCACGGAGGGAGGGAGGAGCACAAGGAGTCTTGGGCGAATGGGAGGACGATCTTGGGGGTTGAGGCGAGTTGTGACAACTTGTCCATTGTGCACAATTGCATGGCGATGGGGGCTGAGGCCAGGGCATTCCCTTCTGTATGGGAAGGCATGGTGGATCCGCGCGCCTACTCGTTTCAGGGCAAGGAGAGCCTGGTTCCAGTAGGGGGATGAGGATGGTTTTAGGCGATGGCCTGGGTGGTTTGTGAGCCACTCCCCTAATGAGGTCAGAGATGCTCTAGGAAGACCCAGAGCTGCTGACACTGACTGGCGGAGGGCGGGCGCCCATTGGGGCATGGGGGTCGCGTCCCAGCAGACAATCGGCCATAGGAACTTCAGGAAGATTGTGGTGGCGTGGGATCGCGTGTCCAGAAGCCCTAGGCCCCCTTCACTGCAGGGTCGGGCAATGGTTGAGAGGGCCATTGGTGGATGGTTTGAGCCCCAGATCCAACAGCGGAGGAGTACATTGAGCCGCGTATAAAAGGCATCTGTGAATGGGCAGACGTGCGCTAGGAACCAGACTTTGGAGAGAAGGAACACATTGGCCATCAGAGCTCGACCCTGGGGGTGATGTGCCGCCGGTTCCAGCTGGCAATCCTGGAGTTAACTGCTGCAAGGAGCAAGTCCTCATTGTCTTTTAGCGCAACTCCTTGTTGGTCGGTGAGAACGCCCAGGTGACGAAAGGTACCGCGCTCAGGTTCAATACCAAATGGTGGGGGGAAGGTGGGGGAGCCGACCTGCACAACTGTTGTCTTGGAGGTGTTTACCATGGCGTTGGACGCTTTGGTGTACCTCTCAATGGTCACAGCAGCGAGGGCAACATCCCCAGGGCAGCCAAATGCAATGGCAGTGTCATCTGCAAATGTCATGGTGCGTGTGGGGGCTTTACCTGGGACCAGAATCCCTGTTAGCTTGTCCTGTAAGGAGGCCAAGAGGGGGTCAAGGGTGATGTTAAAAAGGATAGGGCTCAGGGGGTCCCCTTGCCGGAGACCTTGTCCAACTGGTACTGCCACTGTAAAACCCATTGGCGCCAGGACTCTGGTGTGGAGCTGGTCATAGAGCGCTGATATCCAGCGCCTAGCTGCGGGTGGGAGATGGAAGAGGGCCAGGGAAGCATCAATATACTTCCAGGCTACCCGATCATATGCTTTCTCCATATCCAGGAGAGCCACAAAGCCATTCACCTTACGAGAGTTAGCAGTCAAAGTCACGTGAGGGTCATTATAGTTGTCCCATAACGACCTCCCCGGAATAAAACCGTGCTGGGATGGGGAGAGGCGAGGTGACACCCATTTGGTGATGCGGTTGGCCAGAAGCTTCGTGAAGAGCTTGTATTCTGTGTTGATCAACGCTATGGGGCGCCAGTTCGCCAGGTTCTCACGGTCTGACTTCTTGTGAATGAGGGTCGTGATTGAGCCTCTGGAGTCGGGGAGGACCTCGCCATTCACCAAGAGTGCAGCGAAGAGGTCGCTGAGGGTTCTGGCTATCACTGCAGGTTCCAGAAGGTACACCTCAAAGGGTATTCCGTCTGGGCCTGGGGCTTTAAGCCGTGGGGATTTCAGAAGGGTTTCCATCACCTCCTGGATGGAAATAGGCGCCAGTAGAGCCTCATCAGCCCGTGGGTAAATGGGCGGCTCTGGAGCCCACCACAGGAAGTCTTGGATGTCCAAAGGGTCCACCTGGGTGGCATGGAAGAGGCTGGAGTAGAAGCGGTGTAGTTCCTGCGTGATTTCCTCCTTGTCTGAAGTGGTTGTAATGCCAATCTTCAGTGCAGTAATATCCTGCGCTGTTGACCGGGCTTTCTGTTTCTGAAAGAAGAAGCGGGTGGGGCGTTTCCATTGAGCTTAGTAACGAGATGTTGTAAAGTTTGCTGCCCGTTCTTCCTGCAGTGTGAGCTCCAAGCGGAGTGCTTCCTGCGCCGCTTCCCAGTCTTCCAACCATCTGGGAGAGGGCGAAGGCTGGCAGTTTCGCTCTAGATGTCTGATTCTGGCTTCCGCCCTTTTGACTCTGGCGCGAGCTGCAGTCATCTGGGCTTTGGCACAATTGTAAGCAACGCGGGTGATGCCCTCCTTGGTCACCGCCCATTTAGCCTTGTGGTCAAGCAGGTGGGGTGGGGGGAGGTTAGAGTCTCCTGGATGGTCGTAGACAGCTTCTCCTTAGTGAAGGGGTTGTTGAGAAGAGCTGGGGCAACCCTAGGCCAGAACCTATGCGACGGTCTAAGTGTGGTGGTGAGGACAACGGTGAGTGACCTGTGATCACTCAGATGGTTGTCACGAGAGATGGGAGAGGAGACGCGGCCAATTAGCAGGGGGCCAATCAGTTCCATATCTATGCGTGACGCTGACTGGAAAGCTCCTCCATCATACTGGATCCTAGTCATGCAACCTAGGCCAGACGCGGAGGGTGGAAGCGCATCTATAAAGCCACTCAGGTGAAGGAAATCCTGGAGGCGACTTGATCCAGGGCGTTCCTTTGCTGCAGGGGGGTAAGAGTCACGGACGCGACTTATAGTTGTGTTGAAATCTCCTAAGAGGACTGTATTCCGTGGGAGATTGAGTTGGAGGAGCTCTTCCAAGAGCCGATTTTGCTCCTGACCTGCATTAGGCAGGTAGATGCTTGCAGCGAAGAAGGAGAAGTCAGGAGTGGTGAGTTTGGCCAGTATGAGGCGGCCACCTAGATATTGTGAAAAAGAATGGGTTTTAACCCGGGATTCAAAAAATAAGGGCGGCATGGTTTGTCCAGAAGGAGTTGCCTCCAAACTGTTCATTCCATGCAGATTGTTCGTGGGGGAGGATATGGGGCTCCTGGACAGCAGCGATGTCAATTTGTGCTGACCTGAAGTTTCAGAGGAGGCGGGCTCTCCGCTTAAAGTCCCGCAACCCATTTGCGTTGATGGATTGCAGGGCCAGGGTGCTGCCATGGGGACTCATAGCTGTTCCCCTCCATGTCCTGGGGGTTGCCAGCGCTTAAACCTGCTGCTGTGAGGCGGCTAGTTTTGAGTCCTTTATCTTGACTATTAGCTGCAATCCGTGAGGAGCGTCGAGGGTTCTGAGGGGAAGGAGAGGGTGGGGGGGGAGGACCCAGTAAGCCAGCCTAGGATGCTGCCCCGCTCCGTTGCAGGGGAAGGACTTGAGGGAACTCAATGGTGACCTCCGCGGTGTCCCCATTTGATGAGTCTGAGTCCATATTCACTTCCTCCAACACTGCAAAGGATCCGCGCGAAATGGACTGTGGGGTTGGGGTAGGACTCTTTGAGGTGGCACTTCTACCGCAGGCCGCGAGTTGCCAGTCCATGCTGGTGGGCATAGCTCCATTGGGAGCTGAGGGTTGATGCGATAAATCGCTGGTGGAGGTTGGTGGGGGTGCCGCGGAGCCCTGATTGGGGGTGGCTGACGAGGGGCACCCTGTGGGAGATGCCTTGCGCTTGGTGAGAGAGGGAGTTGACTCTGGGAGATTTGAGGGGGTGCCCATTGGAAGGGGGCATGAGCGCGAAGGTATCCCATACCAATAGTGGGGTTAGCTGTTTCAACTGCTAGGCGTAAGGCCTCAGGGGACAGGTCTTGAACGGGAACCCATTGTGTGGGTTGTGGAATTGCTGCTGCAGCCACGTGGGATCGTTTTTGGCCTGGTTTAGGCCCCTAGGTGGTGACTAAGAGGGCTTGTTTTCGAGCTGTGCAGCCACTATACAAGTGTCCAAGGGCGTTACACCATGAACACCGGGGCGCGCCTGATCAGGGTCGACAAAGAAGATCTCAGGGCATGCCCCAACTACCGCCACATGAGGAATAACCTCAATGTTGCGGGATACAGTGGGGGAGGGGATGAACGACGCCCTAGCAGTGCGAGCTCTTTGAGTGGGAGCATAGTAAGAGGGGACGCTAAAGTCCACTGAAAGAACAGACCCAAACTCCATTAAACCACGATGGAGTGCCAGTTTAAGAGACTCAGGATTAACAGTCGTTGGTAGGTTGGAAAAAGTAACCCATGAAATTTTCTCCAGGTGAGAGCGTGTGCGGGAGATGCAAAGAGATCCGCGTGGAATAATGACCTGGAGGGTGGCAGCATGGTCAGCAAGGGCAGCTTCAGTGAAGCCCACATCGATGTAGTGGCCCTCCACTGATTCATGGATGGTGGTGTTAATAGGGAATGTCTCCGCAATCGCTGCAAAGTATGAGAAGTAATCCTCTGTATAGAATTCAACAGGGTTATGCCCATAATAAAGGCGAATTGTGTGGGAGAGGGTTGAGCGAGGTAGAGCTTTTTGCGCTCTAGTTTCGGCCCATTTCTTCTTAACATCAGCAATAAACGCCACTTCACGGGGATCATCTTTGGGTAGCGTTCGTGCCAGAGGTTTTTGCCACGCCCCAGTGGCTCCTTTGGTACGTTTGTGTTTGCTTTGGGCTGCAATTGCAGGTTGAGTGTGAGCTGGTGGTTTGGACAAGTTTGCAAAGTTCCCTTGTTTCTGAAATGTTACAGCAGTTGCTGGCGTCATATTAAATTGAGGGGCGGTTTGTTGGGCCTCGCTAAATTGGGGAGGCCCATCCAGATTGGAATTAACTCCAGCAAGTTGGGAGGAGGGAGATATTTCATCACCATCCCAATCTATTTGGGTAAATTCAGCCCGAGTATTTGCTGTGATTTCGTGGGCAAAACTCACTGGCTGATTGGTGAATTGGTCGTTTTCAGCATATTGAGATAAAGTGCTGACTTGAGAAGTGCCGATTATGGGGTTTAAATGGGACAGGTGAGATTGGAACTGGTGTGAAGTTCCAAAATCTGAACCATTTAAATCCCCATTGGGAAGAGTAGATTGTCCCAATTTGGTGCTTAGTGAACCAAAATGTGCGGCTAATCCAACCTTACATCCGAGGGTTTGGGGGCCAGGTGATTGTTGGGCCTCGCTAAATTGGGGAGTCCCATCCAGATTGGAATTAACTCTAGCCAATTGGGAGGAGGGCGATGTTTCATCACCATCCCAATCTATTTGGGTAAATTCAGCCCGAGTATTTGCTGTGATTTCGTGGGCAAAACTCATTGCTGATTGGTGGATTGGTCGTTTTCAGCATATTGAGATAAAGTGCCGACTTGAGAAGTGCCAATTATGAGGTTTAAATGGGATGGGTGAGATTGGAACTGGTGTGAAGTTCCAAAATCCGAACCATTTGAATCCTCATTGGGAAGAGTAGATTGTCCCAATTTGGTGCTTAGTGAACCAGAATGTGCGGCTAATCCAACCTTACATCTGAGGATTTGGGGGCCAGGTAGCTGGGTATCGCCCCTCATGGAGGGAGCCAGAAACATGTCGTCAGCAATAATAGATGGGGCTGAATTAGCTGACACAATGGGGGAGGTGAATGTCTGGATGGGCTGAGTTGTATTCAACTGAGCAGACGCCATTAAAACAGCGTGGGTGATGGCCTCCTTGGTTGGAAGGGGCCCAGCGGGTTGGTGGGAGGCAGCGCACACAGAGCTGTTAGGCGTGCAGGTTGCAGAAGTGCGATCAGGTGAATTGGCGCTAGTTGAAGTAGCTCCAGGTTGGGGGGTGGTGCCTGCTTTCATGGCTGCTGCTTGAGAGCGGGTGATTTTGGTTGACCCTGAGGTGGGTAACCGAGGGTTGCTTTGTTTGGGGTGGTGCTGGCTCGTTTGGCATAGCCTGCGGGTTCTTTTGCGGGGTTCCTCGCCATATTTGCTAATAGTTTTCGTAAATCTCTTTAGTGGAGCTAAATTTCAGGCTGAATTAATTTTTGAAAAGTGATGCTTAACAGAAAGAGATTCGCGATATTGAGTTATAATAGGTCATTATTGGACCGCCTATAAATGAGGCGATGAGGCGATGTTGCATTAAACAAATATTATTTAGATCGCCTCTAACTAAGGTGAAGGAAAATTGAAGAATACCATCTCAAAACCAATGAGATTCAGTGGAATTACTAGTCTAAGCTAAGAGAATGATATCATAAAAGTCGCTGATAGATAAGTGAGATGAGCAATTGAGAGAGTAGGTCTAAATAGTTTAGAGTCAGCATAACAGCGAATAATCGCTGTATTTATTAAGATATTTAAAAGTGTCATTGGGGCAATTGCTCCTATTTTATTATATTCTCAAGTGTGTTTAGAGGACCAACAATCCCCATATTATCTGTCCGTTTCTCAGTGGGTTCGACCTGTGTGATCCTTATAGTGTATCTCAACCATATCACCCAAAATTATAACAGTGTGCTCACTACAGGGGGCCCATTGATCTTTCACTAAAAATAAAAATCTCTAGTACAAGGCCATGTCTCATCAGGACTGCTTTGCTGGAGGATTCTCACAAAGCACTGCATCAGCAGAAAATGAGGAACTCAAACTAACTTTAGATGCGGTGCTCAAGAAACAGGATGAACTCTTCAAGAGCGGAATGCCATTATGAACCAGCTCACCAGCACGTTTAGTCAAATGCAAATTCTGGGACAACAAGCCATGAAACGTTGATCACTTAGATGACACTACCAAACGACTGCATTGTGTAGAGTAGAAATTGACCAGTACCTCTCATCCCTCTCATTGGGAAGAGGAATAGTGACAATGAGAACTTTATGGTGAGGAATATGACGCTGCCTATAGCTTATACACCCAGGAGGAAAGCTCTGGATATGAGTATGAACCAGAGCGCCAATTCCCACAAGTGATGGCAGTAATGCCCATCACAGAGGCCCACGCTACCTCTGAAGCAGCAGACATCCCACCCTCCGCTGGACCAGCTCCTCATATAGAGACTGCTTATGGGTCCTGACCCATTCCTCAGTACGCCCCAAAAGTCACATCTATGAGCGGGATGAGGAGGTCAATATTAAGCTGCCTCCATTTGATTACAATGGGAATATCCATGGCTTCTTCAAACGTTTTGAGTTTGCAGTGGAAAATGCCTCAGATTGATGTAAAGCTAAATTGTTAATATCTGCCTTGGATGTCAGTAGTGCTGATCAAGTCATCTGCTACCTTCCAAGAAGCTTTTTTACCTACCAAGAAATAAAATATACCATGCTTCAGCTGTTTAGGGGTACCTCAAAAATGTCGCTGCAAAAGGCAGAGTCCTCGACTGTTGGGTTCCGCCATAATGAGACCATCACAGAGTACGCTGACCAATTCATGGTGGAAGCTCATGTACTAATTGGGCAGATTATTTAGTGGGAGCCGACATGTGCATCACAATGACCTCTGCGGTGAAGCCATACCATGAGCTTCACATTGTCATTTCTCCAATTTTGGATGATGGCTTTCTATGCTTAAAATTGTGCAGTTACTATGCAGTATATGCACTAACTAACCTCTTCCCAATATGAAGAAAAACATCCCGCCGCCACCAGACCCTCTTATATGGGGGTATACTCTCATCCTGTCCACATTCCGCTTAGTAACCCCAAGCCTTACTATATTTCCGTTTCTCTTATTCATCTGAATTACTCCCAACCGTTCAACTTCCTCCTCAGCCTCATTTATAAAAGGTTATCAGCAACCCAACTACAGACCTGGACCTAGTTACGCCAAACGTCAGCAATCGTCCTACTGACCTGGCCCTGGTTAACCAAATGTCAACAAAATTATTGGCTTGGACCCTCTTATGAAAAACCAAGGGCGCAGCTCTTATGTGGTTGATTGCTATGAGTGTGGTTGCCCTGGCCACCTGACATGGAATTGCCCTAACCGTCATGTTCAATACGTAAAACAGGATTGATACTACTAGGGAAAAGATGGAGTGGAGCAGAGATGGGACTCACCTCCACTATTTCAACCCTAAATGTCTTGCCTAAATCCTTTGTAGTATATCCAGCGGAAGTCCCTCAATACAATGACAGGATTTTATACTAACAACCAGTTGGAGGAGTGAACGTAATGACATGAGTGCAAGCCAAGGCCATGGCGGATGAAGGACCTCAGGAGCAACCAAAACTGTAAGCCTGTCAAACGTTCGATCAAGCTTCCTTAGACAAGCTGGATTAAGCTGCAGATGCACTAACCCTGAAAGGAGCAAACGTCAACCTTCCGATAGAAACCAATGTTATTAAATACCCCATAGTCAGTGAAGGGATTATGAGTTTCCTAAGGAAAAAATCCCATAAATGTCCACATATTAAACAGTTAATATTTTATCTTATCATAGCGTACATACTGTGATATTTTTTAGCAAAAAATAGAGTTTACGCTATAAGAGATACAGGCACTCCAGTCAACATATTTTCTACTAAATTTGATAGCGAAGTTGACATTAAAACATGTTATGGAATATCAAATGGTGTAAGGGACCACTGGAGCGGAAAGCACAGTCTCTGAGGGAGCATATAGCGCGCTATCTTTGCGATTTGGGTCCATTGTTGTTGTAGCTCCAGCAATAGCACTACCCAACAGTAACTATGACCTGCTAATTGGATTTGCTTTCCTGCAATATTTTGGAGCTGTCATTGATATGACAGAGAAGACCTTCGAAAATTTGGGGCAGTGGATCCCAAATTACTTATCTCTAGTAGAGTGCCAAAGGATCCGGTGCATATGGTCCATATCAATCTTGTATATAGTGATAGAGTGATTACAGTCCACTATCATCTACTAAAAAGCAGAAATTGGTCCCTTCCCTAGCAGATATACAAATATTGAGGGCTACCTCTCCAATCTGCTGGGCCTATATTCCTTATTTGTGTACACCAAGTCATAGTAAACACTGATTTAGAGGTGGAAGTGCCAGCTGGGCTCTATGGGGAGGTCATTGGATCCTATCAGAAAACGCGGCTTGAGCTCATGTGCTCCAGGGATTATACTCCCAGGCCATGGAGAGATCAAGGTTTTGTTAGCGAAACTCCAGAATAAACCAATACAAATCTGCTGACACTAAATAGTGGCGTATTACACTTGACTTAAATCGAGGAGGTCTTTCAGGTTCATGAATTTGGTTTGTTGGGTTAGTTTGGTCTACCTGTCAAGTTGCAGCCTGGCATAATGACAGTGTTACTAAAGGAGAATTTAATAGGGCTATTGGAAGAACAAAAATATCAAGCAAAGCTTTGTTTCAGAAGTAGAAGGAGATTTTTGTCATTAACAACTATGATTTAATGAGTGTGCTTGGGGGTGGTCCATTGATTGGATACTGGGATCATCCTCCCATCAGGTCTTAGATAATCCGCCAATTGAGGTCAGCTGAAGCCAGTGTCACCGAGGAAATTGATAAGTTGCTGGAGCAAAGGATGCTTGAGCCATCCAAGAGTCCATGGATTTGCCCGTTCTGATTGTAAAAAAAGAAGGACAGTACCAACTGTGAGTGTGATAGACTACCCAAAGCTCAACAGCATTACTAAGAAGGACTTGTATCCCTTGCCTCAGATTGACAATGCATTGGATCAGTTAGAGGGAGCTCGCTACTTCTTAGAAAATGGATTTGATATCTAGTTAATGGCAGATTGAGTTGCCCACAGTAGAACAGGAGAAATGCACTTTAATCACATCCAGAGGCCTTTTCCAACCGACCCACATGCCACAAGGAATGTGTAATGCCCCAGCTACGTTCTAACGCGCCATAAACACTGTCCTTGGTGACCCAAAGCTGTCATGTGTCCTCATATACCTCAATGATATCAATATTTTCTCTTTAACCTTTTCTGAGCACCTTGATTATATTGAAGCAGTATTCTGCTGGATCTCTGAGGTGGGCATCAAAATTAAGCCTCAAAAATGTAACTTCTTCAAGGACCGGTTGGGATACCTGGGGTTTGTGGTAGACTCTAAGGGCTGAAACTACAGCTGGCCAAGGTGGAGACCATCAAAAAAATGACTACACTAAATAGTAAGCATGACATACAGGCATTTTTGGGAATTTTCAGCTACTACTGGCGCTTCATCCCTAACATTAGCTGTATTGGGGGGCTGCTATTTGCTTTTAAAAAAGGATGCCGGGCTCAAATGGATGGAACACTATCAATACGCCTTCAACAAACTTTGGACAGCGCAGATCAGTGTGCCAGTGCTATGCTATTCAAACTTCAATAAGAGTTTATCAATCAGGCGGATGCGTCCCTTTCTACTGTTGGATTATCCTTTATCAGAAAGATGATGAGGGGGAGGAGCACCCAGTGGCGTACTGCAGTCAAAGCCTGAACTTCCATGGGCATAACTATACTGTGACTGAGCAGAAGTGCTTAGCAGTAAGTTACACATATAAGTAATTTAGGGTCTACTTGCATGGGGTAAATTTTAAAGTCATAACAGATCACGTGTCTTTACGCTGGCTACAGATCCTCTAGGAGCCTGAAGGGCGTCTAGCACAATGGGCTCTTAAGCTGCAGGCTTACGATTTTGAGATCTTCCACCACCCAGGAGCAAAGTATCAAAACGCCTACTGCTTGTATTTTTTGCAAACCATTGACATGACGGCGGATCTCAACAATGTGAAGTACAATAAGATGCTCAGCGGAACATATGATGATGAACCGCCACAAGTAATAAAATCAAAAAGTGAGATGTGAGCAAATACTTTTTAATGGAAAGGGGAACTGTACAAAGAGATTGGTGATTCTATGGTGAACTTTCTGCGAGCCTCAGCACTGCCTGAGATTATTATGAGCGCCCTTAAGGAAGTAAGACATGCGAGGGTATGCAATACAATGGAATTGTTGTGCCCTCGCTATTAATGGGAAAGCATGAACTTTGACATGCTTGAAACTATATCCTGTTGCCATCAGTGCTAAGTGGAAAAGCCGTTTTGCCAGAAGACCTCATACTGTTTAGTATAATAATATTTTGCTTAGAATACGGTCACCTTTGATGTTGTTGGCCCTCTACCAATGAGAGCTAACCGATGAAGTCTATTTTGGTGGCTATTGACCACTTGACCAGGTGGGTTGAATCACGGGTGATACAGGATTTGGGGCGGTCATAGTGGCTAAGTTTTTAATGGAATGTATTATCCAGAGACATGGCTGCCCTCAGTTCATTCTTACTGATAACAGAACCAGCTTTACCTCGCACATCCTTCTCAAGTTCAACAAACTAATGGACATCTGTGGGGTTCTGATGACCCCCATATCACCCTGAGTCTAATGGGATAATCGATGGGTTAATGGGACCCTGGTGAACATCTTGGGAAGCTGGTGACCAATAGACCCAATGATTGTAGTTTCCCTTCTTTCTACCGCCATCTTTGCTTAAAATACTAGCTATCATTCTGCCATGGGAAAGAGCCCCTTTCAACTATTATATGGATGACACCCTGCTCTTCAGGCATTGCTCTATTCATGCATAGAAGATACCATTGTTATGGATCCCCACCATTACTTGACAAATTTAGCTGATACATTGATCAAGTTACAAAAGAAAGCATACTATTTCAGCTAGTCCAAAAAGATTAAGAATCAGGCTGCCAATCAGCTACTGTGATTGGGTAGCTTAGTTCCAAGAAGGAAAGATAGTATTGTTCCATATTTAGCATGGGTTTGGGTGGAAACACAAGTTGGCCAACATCTGAGTTGGTCCATTAAAAATAATTGAGAAAACGGACATTGATGCCTACACTATCAAAGACTCAGTGAGTGGTTGAATCATTAATCACATGCATGTGAAGTTCTTCCAAGTGTACAAATAATAGGACTTATCATCCAGTCAAAGGGGGTAATGTTGATATCATGATATGACTGGACGATAAGCCCTGGTGAGCTATGGAGGAATAGTGAGAATCTGCTGACTAGGATGTTATTTATGAGTATTTGAGCACCTTGAGATGAGGCGATATTGGGTTATAATGGAATATTATTGGATCACCTATAAATGAGGCGATAAGGCGATGTTGCATTAAACAAATATTATTTAGATTGCCTCTAACTAAGGCGATAGAAAATTGAAGAATACCATCTCAAAACCAATGAGATTCAGCGGAATAGACTAGTTTAAGCTAAGAGAATGATATCATAAAAGTCGCTGATATATAAGTGAGCTGAGCAATTGAGAGAGTAGGTCTAAATAGTTCAGAGTCAGCAGAGCAGCGAAGAATCTCTGTATTTATTAAGATAATTAAAAGTGTCATTGGGGAAATTGCTCCTATGTTATTATATTCTCAAGTGTGTTTAGAGGACCAACAATCCCCATATTATTTGTCCGTTTCTCAGTGGGTAAGACCTGTTGACCCTTATAGCGTATCTCAATGATATCACCCAAAATTATTTAATTATTTGGGGAAGGTCGACCAGGGGACAAGCACTTCCAATATAGTGAGGGAACTAATAAAATTTGACAATTAAAGACACCCCAGAGGGTTTAAGGCCCCTCTTGTTGTCTCCAGGACCACCAAGTTTAGGACGGTAGGGAAGGAGGTTATGCTGGCTTATTCTTGGATGCATCATGTGTGAAGGAAAGGATCAACCTTTAGGAACCATATGGGGAACCATGTGTTGCTTGTCCTTCTGTTATGGGGGGTCATATGTCCAAACATCCATGCTTGGAGATGTTCCAATATATGGCTCTGGAAGCGATGGATGGCTTCTTGGATTGTGGGCGCTGCTCCTGTGAACGATTCCAGTACCATTGTGTGTATTGTCCATAGTGCTATTGCTAATATTTACGCCCTGAGAGATGGGTGGATAGGAGAGTCCATGTTTATAGCGAACAAGTTCCTTGCTAGGCTGAATATTGTCCGTTTTCTTGGCGGAATAGGCGCATGGCCTCTTTCCATACAGCCACTGATGTTGGGCATTGTTCTAAACGGTAGGCTAGGCTTCCATACTGACCACATATTTTATATGAGGTATGAGTGGCATTTGACCGTTCAGCTGTGCGGTATACTCTCCTCATGCACCTCCAAACATACATTCTGCACCATCTGGGTGCTTGGGTACTTGGTTCCACTAGTTTGTAAGACACTGAAACAAGCTGATGGTCAGAAAATTCGATTTTTGTAGTTTTATATTTTTGAATTTGGTGACAGAAAATTATTGGTGCGAGTAATAATTCTATCCTTGAAATAGAGTCAAGTTTACCATTGTGTACATATGGGCGTGTCATGTTTTGTATCAGGGGTTGCCTTTTTGGTAGTGGATCATATATTCCCAGGGTGGCTTTTAGTACGCGGAGTTCCACTTGCCCTTGTGGTATCTCCGTTGTGTATGGCCATCAGTCCATATCTAGTTTAATCCAGCAGTTCATGACTCCAATTATGAAAGTATTTGCTGGTAGCTTTAGTTGTTAGAGCTGTAAGAAATTCTCTTCAGTCATGTTCACCATTCAAAGTGTAAACACTGGCTATTATGTGCATTTCAGTGTGCCATGAAAAGGTTATGGCAAGTATGCGGCCGTCCAGGAACAAATTTTTATTAATAAACTTAAAGTTTTGGTTTTCAGCATACTAACACCCCAGTGTAGCAACCAAAACAGTACTGTTGGGAGGAGTATTTTTTTCCCATGCCTCCTCCTCTTCCCGTGGACAGTGGGTTTCCTGCACCGCCAGGATATTCACAGGTGGGTTTCATAGGAGACTCAATTCCTTGGCATGGGATGTTAAGGCCTTGAGTCCCTTGTATGTTCAGCATCCTATCTCTACTGAGATGCCCGATGCCCTCAAGAGTGGTTAGCAAGGCCCCCTGGCCCTCTCCCTCGCTCACATTGCTCTCCAATGCACCTCTGCTGCAGAGAGCATAACCATGAAGTAGGAGTTGGGGTGTATTCTGCCCCTTTCATTGCCACAGTTTTTGCTCCTCTCTTGGCTTTGCTTGGTTTCAATATATTATTGTGGTGCACTTGTGTGCTTTTATTGGCCAAACTATTTTCTTGCGCATTCCATTGTTAATTTTCCTTCCTGATTGGGTTAAATTACACAATTTTGGGGGGTGCGATGAACCCCAGTTTTTGTTGCATTCATTTCCAAATTGGGTTCTGCCAAATTCAATCTGGTTGGATTGGGTGTTTGGTTTTCTGTGGAATCTGATTGGTTCATTGACTCAAATTTATCCATGTTTTGATGGATCTGCTCTGGCGATATGGTTGATTCTGCCACAGCCTTTGCCTTGGCCGCAGCCAGCTTGTGAGCTTGTTTGGCCATTTTCATTCTTTCAGGGAAATAAGGGTCAATTATTTTATTGCCCATGTTCTCCCCAGTTAGAGGCTTGTGTAGTATCCGTGATTTTGGCGTAATATGAGTTGTCTTTGCCCATTTCCTCCTCACAGAATTCCATTTCTCTCAGGCCTTCTTTTATGGGGCAAGCGTGAATCTTGTGCCCAAAGGACTGGCAGTGGTTGCATATGGGGGTGCGCTTTCCACTGTTGCGCGGAACAGCTGGGATTTTTTTCCCATTAATTGTGAAGGATGCTATGTGAGGGATTTTGTAAAATCCTCTACTACATCCTGGTTCAGAGAAGTAATTGCTATTGCCTTCCCAGTGCTAAGGGTCAGCATCAGCTGGAATCTTTGCATCTCAAATTGTTTGATTTCTCTGTAAGCTTCCAAGCCTTCTCAGAGATGTCTTTTGACTACTGTGCGCCATGTGGTCAGAAGATAATCAAAAGATATAAAAATTTCTTTTGATTCATCCAACGGGTGCGTTTGTTTGGTACCAAATGCTGTCCATCAAGGAAAGTTGAGTACCACTCCGACCTTTGCTGCTTCATTCACTTCTTCCACAGTCTCAAACCCAAAACTACCCAACCTCTGCGGATAGTATGGGTTGTTAAGTACACCACATGCAGGAAAAATTTATGTTGGGCTTTGCCAAACTTTTCCACATTGTCAGTGTTTCTACGCCAAGGAAAAAACATATTCTGTTCCACTGATGACAGTGGTTGTGATTGGAATACTTACATATAGCTGCAGTATTTTACCAAAAATCTAATGAAACCTGCGGGGGGCCACCTTGGGTTTTTTTACTGAGATTTTTGTTTGTACCTGTGCACTTGGTACCTTTGGGTGGTGCAGGTCCAGGTCCGCTACCCTTTACCACATTCGCCCAGCTCTTTACTTTATTATTCAGACTCATCTCACCTGATATTGATTATCATATTGTGCTGTTTGAATCAAATCATATTACTAAAAGTGATAGTAATTGGAAAGAAAAATCACCCAAAATTATAAACACCTAATTTTCTACTTTATCTAAAAGTGGTGAAATCCAACTTGACGTCCCTCCTACAATTTAAAAGTTCTATTTTGGAAATTTCAGCCAAACTACATAAACCCATTTGGCCACCTCATTTTAGCAACAATAAGCCCTGGCCCAAATGTTAGCCGTTCTCCCCCTAATTCACCTACACCTAAATTATACTGCACCCATTGCATGAGAACCAATCACACTGTGGATTTTTGTCGCATACTTCAATGTAAGTTGACAAAAGATCAGTCTTTTTAGGGCAAGAGTCTCCCTATGCTGATATTAATCCAGTGCCACAAGACCCTTGTTCTAGTTCTAGCGATATTCTCAGCACTTCCAGTTGTTTTGTGTTAGCTGCTCCTGCAGAAGTTGAAGTTCTTTTTATTCATTTTTAGCACTAGTGGCGCCCAACAATAAAAATTAAGCCGCCATGAATCTTTTATTTTCAAATGGGCCAAAAAGAATTATTATATAAAATTCTAATATGGCACTTCAGCTAATAGCCTAGGAAGCTATATCAGAAGGTGAGGAAGCTTTGGGAAAAACTTTTGTTCAGCGCCCGCTTTAGCTGGCAGACCATGGTAGACAACATCAGGGTAGGAGAATTATCAACATGTGGCATAAGGGGGCATAATTGTAAGTTTCTTTTGTTGATGAGGCTGGCAGTGTCCATTGCCTCAACATATTGATCAAGTTGATGCTCAGTGAAAGTGATGAGAGCAGGCACCTAATTGAATGACTTGATGCACCGGTGGGTTTTGGGATAAGTGGTTGAAAAGAGAAGTTTGCTGCATCAATGCAAGCGCAGCTTACACCAAAAGCAAGCTCTTCAATTTCATAATTCATATCTTCCTCAAAATCATGGGAAAAATTGGGGATAGAAACACCCTCAACAAGGGGATCCATCGCCCCATGAAGTTGCTGGAGAAGTAGGTTGTTGGCAGGGGCATCTGTAGCTTAAAAGGCCATTTTATTAATATTCTTATAAATTGGAAAACCATTTTTGAGGGCGAAGATGGCTGGGATGTGAATTAAGAGGGTCAAAAAAGAACTCCTCCTAAGCAAAATCTGGTTTTACATAGTACAGCTGATCATCCTCATCAATCCATTTGAGAGCCTCAAATGGGTTAGAGTCAGCAAGAACTGGGGCAGTGGCAGGAGCTGATTGGCCATGTGCTGTTTACCATGGCAGCTCAGCTGAAACTGGTTCAGCCATCAACTCAGGATTTTGTAATCTAGTCAGATTCTAAATTTTAAATTTTAAATTTATTGTGGGGAAGGCTGACCATGGGATGGACACTTCCGAATATGACTCAGGAAAGACAAACTTAGTACCAGGGGAGGCACCCCAGAGAAGCGATGCTATCTCTTGTTGCCAGCGGGAACGCTACTTATGGGGAGGGGGAGGGGATGTGTGAAGGGGCCGTAGCCACTATTGAGCACGTGTGGAGGAAGGGGCCTGATTTGATGAACCAGACTGGGAACCAGGAGGAGACCAGCTGTCAGCGACGCGGTGGGAGGTATCCAAACATCCATGCTTGGAAGTGGTCCACCAAATGAGACCGGAATCTGTGGACAGTTTCTGGAAGGGTGGGGGTGGAGCCTGCGATAGCATCTAAGACGATCGTGTGGATGGTCCACATGGCGATTGCAACCACCAGAGCACAGAGGGAGGGTGGAAGGGAGGAGGCCATTGATAGAGCAAACATATCTCTTGACATACTGAAGGGATGCGTTTGATCCTGGCCCAGCAGACGTTGAACTTCGCGCCATATCACTTTAGAGGTGAGCACTTCTCCAGGCGGTGGAACAGCGTTCCATACTGGCCACACACAACACAGGATGAGTGTAAAGCGTTAGAGCGCTCAGCTGTACGATACACCCGCCTCAGGCAGCGCCACACATGGGAGCGGACTTGAGGCTGCAACAGAGGATGGTGTGCGTATTTCCAGATAGTTTTTTGGGTCTCAGTGGTTTAAGGGATGTCCATCATGTCCAGGTAGTCCACCCTGGATAGGACATGGGGCTGAATGGGGATCACGCCATCATGGATGGGTAGCCCCTGTACCTCTTGTGTGAACTGAGGAGAGGGGCGGCCTCTTTGGGTTATATGTCCGCTAATACAAATTCTCCACTCTGCGATTCGCATGGAGAGTAGGATTCGTTTGTAGTGGGTTTTAGTCCCGTGAGGACCTGTGGCCGATGTGTGTGATGTGAGGTATTTCATCAGGGAGTGGGGGTTTGATGGATTGTTGAGGCCCAAGGCTTGGGAGAAATTGGAGCAGGCCGCGCGGGACCAGTGTTGGGATGGGAGTGTAGGAGCGGTGACAGCCGCGATCCAGGTGCCCAGGATCTTGGCAGCATGGGCTTTGAAGTCAAGCAGGCCCATGCCACCTTGGTGATGAGGGACAAACATGACCTCTAGCTGTACTGGTGGAGGGCGGCCTGACCAAAGCCATCCTTGCAGCAAGGCATACAGGGATTTGAAGAAGCTTGGGGGGAGAAGGGGATGGCGTGGGCTCCAAACCAGACTTTGGATAGGAGCATGGAGTTGGCTAGAACAACCCTGCCAGTGAGGGTAGTAGGGTGGGCTCTGAGAGAGGCGATTCGCTTCGTCACATTGTCCAGTATACGGCACTCCATTACTGCTGACGCGTATCCGCCTGCCTCCATCCACACGCCCAGATGGCGCACCGGTCCTATGGTAGGACGTGGCATGAAGGGGAGCACCAGTGGAATGGTGTGTGTTGAGTTAGTAAGGCGGGGCGTGGGCGAGCAGATGGGCCGGGTTGGGAACTAATTGCTGGGGCCCAGAAGTTCTGAAACTGACCAAGGAGGATGATTTCAGTTTTGGAGGCGTTCAGTGTCACGTTGCTTACCCGGGAATATTCCTGGATGAGGGCTTCAAGTGCGCGTGCATCTTTATTATTAGACACCCCCACCACGCAGTCATCTGCAAATGCCATCATCTTGACTGGGGGTTTGGCCTGGCACATGGACCTCAGTGAGTTGGGCATTCACATTTCGCAGTAGTGGGTCAAGGCTGAAGTTGTATAAGAGTGGGCTGAGGGGGTCCCCTTGTCGCAAGCCCCTTTGAGGGCGGACTACTTCCGTTGGAAGCCTGGGCAATGCACTGCCATTGTTGCAGATTCCATGAGCAGCATCACCCAGTTGATGAAGCGGGGGGGTAGGCGGAATTGATGGAGGCAGGCCCTTAGGTATTCCCAATTTACTCTATCATAGGCCTTTTGTTGGTCCAAGAATACCAGTGCTCCTGAGACTGTGGACTGACATGCATTAGCCACAGAGTGCACATTATCCCAAATCGACTTTCTGGGGATGAAACTGAATTGTTCTGGGGAGATGGTGGCAGATGCTACAGTCCCTAAACGGTTAGCCATGATTTTTGTTAAAATTTGGTGTCTGTGTTTGTTAGAGAAATGGGGCACCAGTTGGCTAAGTTAAGCTTATCCCCTTTCTTGTAGAGTGTGACAGTAAAGGCCTCATGTCCTCCTGGTAGGAGGCGCATTTCCAACAGGCTTTAGTTAAGTGAGGCAAGCATAAGTGGGGATATATATTTGAAATATTTTTTGTAGAACTCATATGGAATGCCATCTGGGCCTGGGCATTTTCGGTTTGGCGCACCGCAAATGGCTGTCCATAATTCGTTTGGAGTAATTAAATTCATTATTTCTTGTATCAGAAAATGGTGCGGATATGAGCTCAGTTGAGAAATTCCGCCACTTCAGCCGGCTGAATTGGTTCAGCTCAGTACAACTTGGAGTGATATTTTTGTATTTTGATTGCCACTTCAGCCAGTGTATCCGCAATAGAAAGATCTGATCTTCGCACCTGTGTGCAGGCCACACTCTGGCGTGGTGTGAAAATTTTTTTTAAAGAAATATGCGGTGCACTTGTTGCCTTTTGTGATGCGTGTGGCCCTGTATTGAACACAAACCTGATGTTTGTGTTGCCTTTTAGTGCGTTGAGGTGGGCTACTGCCTCCGCCCACTTCCAGCCCCATGCAGGGCTGTATCCTGTAGCTGGAATGTTGGACTCCAAGTGTGCCAATTCTGCCAGAGCGCGCAAGATAACTGCCAATGTGGCTTGTGAGCATCTGGAGGAGAGATGGCGAGAGTGGCAGATGGTGTCCTCTTTGAAAGTTGCCCATGTGGAGATGGGGTCCGCGCAAAATGGTGCAACAAACTTTTTTGCCAAAGTTGCCTCTTCCTTCCACGTAGAAAATCCTGGTGACGCGAGCTCTGGGGGGCGGATTTTGCACCAATGTGGGGCCTTAGCAACTGTGACAGGTAGGTGGTAGGTTATTGAGACCAGTCAGTTGTTGGAGAATTCCATTTTCATTGTTTTGAAGTGGGAGATGTGGGGTTGGAATTTTGCTGGCATTAGAATAAGGTCAATGCGGGTCATGGACCTTAATTGGCTGTTGTGGACGTGGGGATGCATCATGTTTTCGAGCAGCGGGGCATGTCATGGCAGCGCATCCATTAACCCAAGGGTGGCCTTTAGAACGTGTAATTCTACGTGACCCTGTGGGGCATGGGGTGAGGGAGGTCACCAGTCCATTAGTGAGGTTAGCCAACAGTTCATGTCGCCGACTAGGAAATAATCAGGGGGTAGCGGGAGGGATTTGACTGATGAGAAAAATTCCTGACACTCATGTGCACCGTTTGGGGCATAGATGTTGATGATTGCGTGTGCTACGTCAGCCCATGAGAAGGTGATGATAAGCACTCAGCCATTTAAGAATATTTCTGAGGATACAAATTTGAAAAAATTATTTTTCTGAATTAGCACCCCACAGTGCTTCAACCAAAAGGATAGGGATGGGAGGAGCGTTGTTTTCCAAGTTTCCTCAGAACCTCATGGACAGTGGGACTCCTGGATGGCCAGGATATCCATGGGTAAATTGTGTTGTAAAAAACTCAGTTTCCTAGCCTGGGACGGGGAGGCCTTGAGTCCAGCAATATTTAACATCCCTAAAGTGAAGGTTTCCCCCATTGCACCTTAAGTGTGAGGGGTGGGCCCCTGGGCCCACCAGCCTCTTCTAGGTCCCCACGGGCTTTTACAGCAGTGCGGGTGTTAGCAGCAAAGCTATCAGAGTTTTTGTTGATTTTTGCAGAAAGATTCACATTGGCTTTGGCCTTTGCTTTTTGTTTTCCTGACATCGGACGAATTTTTTGCAGTGCGGATGAGTTTGGTGCACCGTTGAGTGGGTCAAAAAAAATTTTCAGTTGTGATAGGTCCCAAGTCAGTTTTGACTGGAGCTTGGGTGCAATGATTGGGTGAGATTGAATCTCCCATCGGATCCTCATATTGAGTGGCCCGCTCAGCATGGGCTTCCCAATCTGATTGGTTGATGGATTCCTGAGTTGCTTCCACCATGAAGGTTTCCATGTCCTCCTGGTGTTGTAAGTGTGGGATAGCAGTGGTGGCCTTGGCCGTTTCCTTGGCCGTGGCCCTATGGGCCTGCTTGGCCTTCTTCTGTTCTTGTGGGGAGATAGGCTTTACCAATAGGTAGCAGCCTTGTGCTCCCCATGGGAAAGCCTCCTTGGTGCTTGCAGTTGGTTCATAGTGCGCTTCTCCGTTGGCTATGGCCGCTGAGGGGTGCTCTTGGAATGTGACGCCCTCCTTGATGGGGCATGCATGTGCCTTATGGCCAAACGCGTCACAGTGGGTGCAAATGGGGGCGCGCTGTCCACGGTCGCCCAGAATGGGTGGGTGGTATGCCCTGCAATATCAATAAAAGTGGAGTGCGGGATCTGGGTTAGGTCCTTTGCAATCTCCTCAGTTGGGGTCAGAACTGTGATGGCTTTGCCGGTGCACAGGTGTGGCATCAGCATGAAGCGTTGCATTTTGAAAGATTGTATTTCGCCATATATGGCAAGACCATCTTTCAGGTGTTGTTCCAAATGTCACGTTTTACCGTAGTAGGCAAAAAGTCAAACGTGAGGAAAATTTATGGTTTGATTTTGTCCATCTGGTGCATTTGGTTTTGACGACCCATTGCCCTTTGGGGAGGTCAACCACTATGCACACCGCTGCAACCTCATCTGCTGCTTTTTGCTTTCAAAACTTAGGTCCAGCCAACCGCGTGACATGGAGTGAGGTGCAACTTACACCGCGGTTGGGAAAATTTTGTGTACATCTTCACAAAATTTTTCCCATAAGGCCATTTTTGGATGTCCAGATACACGTGGACTCCAAATTCCACCAACAAAAGTGGTTGGGAGTGTGGCGTGTTGATGTACTGGTTGCATCATGCTTGCCATGTGAGTATCTCTGGGGAAATTGTGACCGCCAGTTTTTTAAGATTTTTGTCTATTCCGCCATATTCTCTGGGGCATTTTCGACCTTGGAGGCCGCGGGCCTTCCACCTGCTCCTCTTACCTTGCTTGCCCAACTGCTACCTGACATGGGCGCAGACTAATCTACTCTGTGAGATTATCAAACTAGATTCAGTCTTGAATTAAATAGGTTGCAAATGTGTTTGCAACGAGAAAGAAAAGTCCTCATTTACTCATATTAGATCCAAAACAATCATACTCAGGATACATCACCTCTGAAAACCACTATTGGATAAGTTAAGGCAATTTCTCACTATACTGTTACTTTATCTTAGCCCTTATCTTTTCTGGAACTATTAGATGTGTATACTTTCTTTACAAGTAAACTAACGTTGCTCTTGTATCTTTCTTTGAAGTCTCACTAGTAAAGCTCCTTGTTGTTGGGAACTCTGAAGCGAGTAGGACTAAGTCTTTAAAATAAACATACCTTTAGTGGGACCTCTGATGTAGTGTGTCAAGTCCCTACTTAACGTATATCTTCTGGAACCTCTAACCTCTATATGGCCAAGTTCCTAATAATTTTACTCTCGCTCAGAATCTTTATTCTCTGTTTAGTCAAATTCTATTATCTAACTAAGTTATTTTAGCTATTAAGCTTCAAAGGACTTTTTAAGATGACCCACTCCATAAGTCCAAAAACAGTGCTTCCTAACAGGTCCCAGTGGGATGCACTGAGCTTAATACTCTCATTTTTAACGATTATCCATTGGTTCTAAATGGCTCAACTTTACAAAGTTTCTCTTGCCAAGATAGAGACTAAACATAAGCTCTTCTTTAAACAATTAATTCTCATAAGGAGGTTCTCCTCACTGCCTAAAAATCAATTAAATATCTCCTTGGCATATTAAATAAGTTATTATCTGAAAAAACCTGAAAATATCAAATGGGCCCACTTATACTGTTTTGTTTAAATACAGCTTATCTTAGTCAGGTACTGGACAGCCTACATTGCTTGGGAGCTCAGCCTAATTGAAATCAAGTGTTCTGGAAATGAACAGTTTATGGAAACATTTTTACAAGGCTTTGAAGTTAACAGGCTGATAAAAACTATAACAGAGATGTCTCAGCTCCAGAAATAGGTTCATCAATAACTTCTATGACTGAAGCAACCAAATTTAAGTTAAAATTGGGCTTGTTGAACCCAAAAACCAGATGTTGCCACCAAAGTTAAAGTTAAACAAGAGAACAACGTGTTGCTTATTACATAATGAGCAGAATGCCACTGTGGCAGATACCATTAGACAATCTAAACTGTCAATATAAATGACTCGCAGACTTATTTACCTTTTCTAATTGAAGGCTGGTAAAACTATCATTTTTGGATTTGTTGAACCAAATAATACTGAGATTGAAGCACTTAACTTTGTGACAATTGGCTAGAACCTAACAAATTAATCATTTTATCTGAGTTAATGGCCACAACAACCAATTTATTTATATTATACTGCTTACCACTATATTATAATGACTTTCAAATTGTGTTGTTTCTCTGCTACCAATATACTTTTTCATTCAAAATCTCACTGCTGCACCAAAGTTGAACTTATATTAGCTAAACCAAAGCCTCTTCATTCAATGCACATTTCCTTACCAAGGCTCAGAATTATAAAGAAATATCTCTTGAACCAATAAAGTTAAGCGGTAGTACAACTGATTCACCTCCCCTTGACGAGATCATCTGGATTTCTGTGAAGTTACTAAGGCCATTGAAGACAATTACTCTTAAAACTAGCTCACATAATCCTACCTCTTTTATATACTGAGTTATTTATTTATTAACATTTAGTTTAAATAATAAATGTTAGGTCTTCTCACCGGCATCAGAGACTTACAATCCTATAAAAAACTTTGCATACACAAAGGATTTTTTAAGAAGTTACCGCCTGACCACCTTAAGAAATCAATACAATGCTTCATCTAAAAGCACCTGCCTTCAATTTTCTATCAGCTTAAGCTTCTGATTTAATTTTCCTTTGCTGCTCTGATGAGTATTCCAGACCTACGAAAACAATGCCTTTTATTTTAAATTGATATTTAATATTAAGGCTGTCAGGACATCAGCTTTTTTATTAGTGGCACGAACCATATCCAAAGGCGGACCCTCAAAAGCTTCCTAAGATAAGGTGAAAGTTGGCAAAAAAAATTTCTTATAGCATGACTTAACCTAGAGAATTAAGGTTCGCAGGTCTTGAGAGGACTTCCTAATATAATAATAAGGGGAAAATTATTTCAAAAGAAATAAATGGTAATTTAAATAGTACCAGAAATTAAGGAAAAATGAATGTTGGGAATATTTCAGATCAAGGGTAGATGCACACCATAAGTTGTATCACGTGTGAAGGTTTAAGGAGATTCAGGAATGTGGGAGGTGATGACACAATCCAGATTCAGGGTTGTAGTAGATCAGTATTCATCATGGAAGGCTGGAATGAGAGCAATAATGGTAACACAGCTAAGCGGTTACCATTATCTATCATCAGGAAGCCAATAGGTATTAAAGTATAATGTAGCATAGTGTGGTATATAAGTGAAATATAATACTAAAGCTTATAGCATAGTCCTCAGCTTGATATCAAGATTATGTTAAGTGGGTCCAGGAACTATTCCTCTCAAGAGCCAAGGGAGCACTGATTAGAGCAATTTATCTAAAATACATTAGGGCTGTGAACTTGACTTTATTGAGGAAAATTGATAAAACTTAAAAAATTTACTTTTGATAAATTTGAGCTTTAGGGCTAAGTAAACGTCAGTTAAAAACTTTTAATGATCATTCAGTCATTAAGCCTGAAAAAATAGTGATAAATTAATAAATAAATAGATAAATAAATAATAGTGTTGTCAGACCTTAAGCATGAGTAAGCATCTATTGACACTTAAATTATAATGCTATTAAGCATTAGGCTAAGAAATCATCAGTAAAAGTTAATCAAAATGTTTCCAGGCCTTAGGCCCAAGCAAGCAATGATCAACACTAAAAATAATAGTGTTTTCAGGCCTTAGTCCTTAATAAGCATTAATTGACATTCAAATTAATTAAAAATGGTAAGCCAAAATTTAATCAAACATTTGAATAAGTCAGAAACCCTAGTCAAAGATTCATCTAACCTAGGGAGAAGCCTGCTAGGCTCCCTACAAACCTAGATTGGGGGTGACTGTAATTTCGCCAGAGTTGGCTAACTTTGGTAGGGCCACAAACTGGTAGAATTGTGTTAAGTATGGTAAAAGAAGGTGGCTGGGATATATGAAATTCACCATAGTGACTAGTAAAGATGAGCTTTAATCAGGAGGCATAGTTTCAACAGGTTGGATTTGGATGTTGGAGCTAATGATCATCCCATTATTGTAAACATTGAATGAAATGCAGGTGATAGAAAGGCTGCAACATCAACTAGGGAACTGTTTAGGCAAGAGCCGCCTGGACATGATCAGCTTTGGAGGCTTCATCTTGAGCTTCCAAGTGAAGCTCCTTGGCCTTGCTGACGTTGGCTTTTGGGAAAAAGGGAGTTTAATCCAACCATCCCTTTATAAAGTCCATGGCAAATGAAGCCCCAGGCATTGGATACTTAAAAGTGTGTACTTAAAGTAAAATTATTCACTCAAGGGAAAAAGCCCTTGAGTGGCATATCATAAATTTTATTCACTAATAAGAAAGTGACAAGCCAAAACTTATGGCAAAAAAGAACGTAATATGAATTTCGTTTTAAACTAAATTATATAAGAGATCAGGGAATTATTATGAGGGTAAGTCAAAAAGTAAAGGCAAATTTTTAAAAAGGAACTTTTTAATGTGAAAACAAGATGACAAGTAACATCATTTCTCTACATAATCTCCTCAAATTCTTTGCACTTGGTTCATCTCTTGAAAAGCTTCATAATTCTGTCCTGGAAGAAGATTTGTGGCATTGTGCACAGCCACTTGCGCACCACCTCCACAACCTCATCATCTGATGAAAATTTGGATTCATGCAGGTGCTCCTTCATTGATCCAAAAAGGTGAAAACCACTTGGATCTAGGTCAGGACTGTACAGCGGATGCTCCAGCAGCTCAAAACCAAGATCTTGAATGCACTGGATCGTTTTCCCTGCAGTATGAGGACAGGCATTGTTTGAAGCAAAAGCACACATTTTGAAATTTTTCCTCGCCTCTTTGTTTTGATTCTGGGTTTCAGAACTCGCAGTAGCTCACAGTAGCTGTCACTATACACTGTTTGACATTTAGGAGTGTAATGAATTAGAAGTGGACCTTTCATATTCCAAAACACTGTCATCATCAACTTTCCTGCAGAAACTTGTCTTTTGAACTTTTTTGCTGTAGGCGAGGATGGATGTTTCCACACCATACTCTGCCGCTTACTCTGTGGTTCGAAGTGATGGACCCACATCTCATCAATGGTTACTATGTGACTGGTAAACTCTTCTCCTTCCTCTTCTAAACGCCTTAAATGTGATTTTGAAATTTAGTCAAACATTTCTGTTTGTGCTGGTCTGTCAGTCAATGTGGTACCCAATGAGCACACATTTTGCGATAATTTAGTGATTTTTGGATGATTGCAACTGCTGAACTGTGTCTAATGTTCATTGCATGTGCAATATTATCAATTTTGACATGACGATCATCATGAATCATTCTCTCAACTGTCTCGATGTTCTTGTCCATCTTTGAAGTGGATGGCCTACCTGAACGCTCTTCATCGCAGATAGATACATGACCATTTTTAAAGTGATTTATCCATTCATAAATTTTGCATTCACTAAGACAGCTCTCACTGTACTGCTGCTGCATTCTGCAAAAAGTCTCCACAGGTTTAGTCCCTTCATAGTGCAGAAAACGTACCACTCCCTCATTTCTTCCTTGGTGCACACGGACAATGGGGCACTCATAATAAAATGCCCTGAAATCACTACAAATGGAGTTGAGCACTGAAACAACACAGCTAAAGAACAAAAAAAACTTTGAGGTTATGATATGTCATTGTTCAGTCAGTGCTGCCATCCATTGCAGCAGGGAAAATATACTTTTGCCTTTACTTTGACTTACCCTCATATCAGGAAAAAATATCTAAATAATTTTAAGATTAAATCTGTACTAACATGAAATCAGGGATTCTGCAACATTCTGATTACAATTATAGATCATTATTTAATTAATAGATTGGGTTTGGACCCCAAATCGGGAGGCTTCTGTCAAAAATTATTTGATTGCATAGGGCGATATTGGACACTAAAATCAGGAGGTTTCATAAAGCAATTGGTGATCATCCCCAACAACAGTTTTAACTAAATTTTAATACCAAGTTTGAATCCTATTATAAAATTAACTCAAATCTTTGATTTGATCCAGAATCTCTATTGTGGCCTCAAATTAGGTCTCCTTCTGAGGAGTGTGGATAGTGAGTCGTTTCATCTCAAAAACCAGTTGGTAAAGTTGACATCACACTATTGAAGGTAGGTGAGTGATTGGTGATAAACATCAAGCTATTTTTTAAGTTGACCACCAACATATTGGATGCGATGGTGTAGAGAGCAACTGGTATGCCAGATTGACTTACTTAAACATTGGGTCATGGAGATCATGATTATGTACTTGCATTAACCTAATTTAACAGTGGAGGTGGTTCACATTTGGCCTTAATCACCGTATGGGATATTACTGCATCCCCAAACAAGTATAACTTAAAATAGGAGGCGTCAGGTGGGAAGATCCAAGGTTAGAGTCATTTTAATGAAATTAAGTAGTTTGGATGCCTAGGTTAACCATCACATTAAGGGTAATAGATTTAAAGCATAATTTTGCTTAGATATTGACAGGTGGTCAAGTGACAACTTTTTAAGCCCATCATGATTTAGTGATGGTAGGGTTACATCCTTTATACCAACAGGAAAACTAAAAAAATTATAATAATTATAATAAAACATTTAGGAATAGTAAAGTTAGCAATGAGGCGAAAATGGTGTTTTTGCTCCAATTTTGGGGTCAGTAAATCGAGGAACATCAGCACAAGGAAATGGAGAAAGCATTGACGTATTTGAGTTAACTGTTTTGACTCATCATCAGGACAGTGAGGAGCAGTGGGGAAGGAGAAATGAGAGGGCGTCAAGGCATTTGTGCTGATTAGCCTGAGTTGATTATCAGGAGGCTTTAGCTCAGATTGGGTTAAATCTGGGAGCTTTGCATCAAGTCCTCTTCAGGGGATGAGCGCAATTAAGTTAATTGTTCAGGATATGTTTAATCTTTTTGGATAGTAACTTACTTCAGCTCCCTTGTTCAACTTCACAGGATTCTTATATGTGCGTTGTTTGGTTTGTTGATACTAATTTTATGGGGCAGTGATAGTATGAAACTACAACTATAATCTAGTTTCTTTTAGCCAAGATGTCTATTAGGTCCAACACCACCGTGGTGCTTGTCCTAAGCATGAATGTTATTCTGGAATATCTGTAGGGACTTTTTCCCTCTTCTGTAGAACTTAACCTAGGTCTAGGTGCAAAGGTTCTTTTCCTTATCGTCATGCAAAGTCTGCGGAGATAGCAATAAGATAGACAAAGGATCTCTTATCCTTTTGAAACTCTAAACACAAGAGAAAAAACAGTCTAAAGTATAAAAGTATTGAAGTTTTCTTACTTGCCTTATTATGAAAAGCCAAGGATAACTTATATGGATTTTGGCTCACAACTCTTTGGTTGATGCTCAATTGAAAACAGTGGCCGTTGCCAAAGATTTACCCCTCTAAGGTCACATAAAACGATAATCTTTTTCTCAGTTCTAAGCGGAATATCCCACAGACTCTCAGTCAACTCTTCTGAGTTGAAATGAAGAACGTGTCCTAACGTTTTTGCTCAAATCTCATCAGGTTACCCTTATTAGGTAACAACCTGCTTAGGTAATGGATCTATTACCCATAAACAACAGGTTGTGATCTTGAAAAGGTTAACTCAAAAGTTGCTTTACAACAGGTGGCATTACTCATCCAGCAACTCATAAACCCCTTAGTTAATTAGGCAACTAAACCTAATCAACTCATACAATTTAATTGTGTTATCAATAGTAAAATTGATATTTTAATCATTTGTTTATTGTCAGGGTTATCCCCAGCGAGAATTAAGCAATCCAGCGTATTGAATTAATGGGCCAACCCTATCAAAGTACCTATTGTTCGTTCATGATAATAGTTTGAAAATTAGTTCTCATACATAAGTGATAACTCCCTCATCCACTAGTAGTATAGTACACTGGTGGACAAGAATATGAAATATCATAGATTAAGCTGGGTAATGTGGCATAACAAAATCTCGACATATGGACTTAGCAGCTTATTTGGAATCTCAGTGGCTTTGGCTGAGGAAAAAAAAATGACGCAGAAGCTTCTGGATTGAGTGCTCTATTTCAGTATTGTAACAGTGAGGGGCCTTAGCACAGGGAATTGAGAGAGGCGCAGAGGCATCTGGTATAGCTGCTTCAATTTTATTAATCTAAATATAAAGGAGCCTCAGCTCCAGAAAACGAAGCAAGTGTATAGCTCTTGGTTCAGTTGATTCAAAGACAATATCAATACAGCTGTGGGCTTCAGTAAGGAAAGGAGCATCAGACATGGAGACATTCAATTTGACTGGTTCAAGGTCATTTCATAACAGTGGTAAGCCTTAATAAGCTTATTATCAACGCTCAAAAGGAGTTTCATCAGAGAGTGATTCCTCAAAAGCAGTTTTATAGTTGTATAATAATTGAACTAGGTTTAATTCTTCTTCTTCAAGCTCTTCTTCAGAGTATTCAGAAGTGCTATCATATTCAGATTCTTTCATAATGTGGGTAAAAGTCCTTATAGGGGTCAAATTAGATACATTAAGCATCATGAATATCCTATGCATGGCTTGGATTTGGGTTAGTTCTACAAGAGAATTATCAGAGATCTCAGTTATTGCATCTTTCATTTTCCATGAGTGCATTGTAATTGCTCTTGCTCATATACATCGTCCTCGCCTGCAATTCTATCTGCAACATATGTACATTTTTGGTTAAAAAAGAGGATGTTTGATGAAGCGCATATTGCACATCCATTGTACATTTAAGCTCAACTTTCCTGCTAATTCTTCCATTGTTTCAGCTAGTTCATATCATAAAGTTGTCCACAGTTTCTTTAATAGCCTTATATGTTTGGGCTTCACTAATTGCCACTGGTAAACACCTAACAAATCTATAAATGGAGTTTGGTGGAAAGATTTTGGTTTAAAAGAGATAACAGATTGGTATAAAGCCATTCATCGATTTATCTTGGTTACAAGTGTGATTCGTGGTGCAGCTTGGAGAGAACCTGGCAGTGAGATCCATTTTTATGGAAACATTTTTTTGATTAGAGGCACAAATCATATCCAAATGCAGTCCCTTTTTTTAGTACTAGATGGTCCCAACCCAAGGGGGGATTCATCGATGTCCAAATGCAGTCCCTTGAACTTCACAAAGCTAGGGTGAAGGTTGAAAAAAATCTTCTTACAACAAGATTAAATCTGCTAATAAGGTTCAGAGCTCCTGATAGAACTTCCCAATAAGATAAATAAAATTTGTAAAGTTATTTATTTAAAGAAAATAGTACTTTAAATAGTACAAAAAAATAATCAACAAATAAAATGAAAAGAATGGAATATCACAGATGAAGGATAGGTGCACACCAAGTGTTGTATGACATGTGAAGGTGGAAGGAGATTCAAAAATGTGAGAGGTGATGGCACAATCCAGGTTCAGGGTTGGAGTAGATCAGGACCATCATAAAAGTCTGGAATTAGAACAATGATGGTAACACAGTTAAGTGTTACCATTATCTACCATTAGGAAGCCAATATATAGTAAAGTATAATGTGTCATAAGGTGTTATATGGGTGAAATAAAAGATAAATAGGTTAATAGAATATTTGGTTTTATCAAGATGATATTAAATGGGTCAGGGAATCATTCCCTCTCATCAGCCAGTGGAGCACTAATTGGGGCATTCTATCCAAAACTTATTGGGTTGGGAACTTGATTTTATTAAGGTAAATTGATATTGCATATAAAATGAATACTATTATTGAATTTAGGCTTTAGAGCTAAGTAAACGTCAATTAATAGGTTTTGATGATCACTCAGGCATTATGCCTGAAAAATTAGTGATAACAAAAAATAATGGTGTAAAATCTTAAGCCTAAATAAACATATATTAGCACATAAGATATAATGTTTTTGGGAATTAGGCCCAAGAAAGTTTCAATAAATAACAACTTAATAGGTTTGACAGGCCTTAGGCTTGAGTAATTATTGATTGACACTAAAATAAAAGTGTATTTGGGCCTTAGGCATAGATAAGCTTGATTAACATTTATATTAATAATGATGGTAGACTAAAATTAACTAAAACAATTAAAAAGGTTAAGAACACTAGTTGAGGCTTCACTTGACCTAGGGCAAGCTAAAAGAGGCAAAAACTTCCATGTGATATATGATCCAATATCTCCATGGATGAAAATCAAAAGTTAAATCATTTATAAAATTTATTCAAATGCGGTTATCTTAACCCTTAAGGTAAAACCATTTAAAAGACTAAGCCTAAGCTGAATGGCATAAAAGCGTTTTTATACTTACAAAATTCTTCAGTTAAGCTTTTTTTGGTACTAGATATTCCCAACCTGAAGGTTTTTTTCAGTTAAACTTTTCTTTCTAATTACTATCACTTTAGTAAATGATTCAATTAAACAGAACAATTTGATATAAAAACCAAGTGAGATGAGCTCTATTAATAAACAAGCACAGAATTAGGTGAATGCAGTAAAGGGTAGCAGAACTGGATCTGCACCGCTTAAAGGCACCAAGTGAACAGGAATAAATGAAAATAACAGCAAAAAACAAAAACCCAAGGTGGCGCACCCTGCGGAATTCATGGATTTTTTAGTATAGTACTGAAGTTATATGATATTATCCCACTCACAACTGTTATTGTTGGTGGAACACAGGATATGTCTATTCTTAGGCTCAGAGACACTAACAATGTGGGAAAAATTCAGGAAGCCTTACACAAATTATTCTCACATGTGGTTTACTTGACAACCCATACTATCTGCAAAGGTTGGGTAGATCTTAGGTTCAAAACGATGGAAGAAGCAAATGAAGCAGCGAAGGTCAGAGTAGTTATTAACCTTTCCAATGGTCAGCATTTGGTATTGATCAAACGCAAATGTTGTACAGAATCCAAAAATATTTATATAATTTTTGACTACCTTCTGACTTCACTGGCGGGCACAGTAGTTGAACAACATCTCCAGGAAGTCTTGGAATCCTACAGAAAAATCAAACAATTCAAAATGCAAAGATTCCAGCTGATGCTGACCCTTAGAAAAGGGAAGCCAATCACAATCAATTTCCCTGAACCAGGAGATAGTGGAGGATATCACAAAAATCCCCCACATCACATCCTTTATTATTAATGGGAAAAAATCCTGATTATTCTGCGCAACAGTGTAAAGCGCACCCCCATATGTAACCACTACCAGGCCTTTGGGCACAAGATTCATGCTTGTCCCATAAAAGAAAGCCTAATAGAAATGGATTTCTGTGAGGAAGAATTGAAATATAGGTTGGTTAGCCTGGCAGGTAAACTTCTTCCACCCTAGTGCAGGTATTGAGTTTGAAACCTGTACTGGCTAGAAAAATTTCTTGGTGTGGTATATTTGTCCCAAGTTCAACCCACCTCAAATATTAAAAATGGGTGAAGATGACTCAGGGTACTCCAAAATCACAGAAGCCACACAAGCCTTCAACTGGGGAGAATTTGGACAATATAAAATATTTTGACCCAATTCTCTCAAAAATGTAAAATGGCCAAACAAGCTTGCAAGTTGGCCATGTCCAAGGCAAAAGCCTCAGTGGAATCATCCATCTCGCCTGAACAGATCCAGGAAGACATGAATGAACTTGAAATAATGATCTAATCAAAGCCACAGAAAGCCAAAAAACCAATCCAAACAGAATGGATTTGGTAGAACCCAATTTGGAAGCAAATGCAGCAAAACAGGGGTTTGGTATCCCCCCAAAATTGCGGAGTACAACCAAATTGGGAGCAAATATCAACAATGTAATGTGCAAAATAAATTGTGGCCAATAAAGAGCACACAAGTGCCCACAATGATAAATTGAAAACCAGTAAAGACAGAAGAGGAACAAAAGCTTTGGTAATGAAAGGGGCAGAATACACCCCAACTCCTCATAATTATACCACCCACAGCAAAGATGCAATAGAAAGTAATGAGGGCGAGGGAGTTAGGCCAGGGGGCCCTTCTAACTGCTCCTGGGGCGCATTGGGCGTCTCAGTAGAGATAGGGATACTGAATAAAGTGAGACTCAAGGCCTCAACGTCCTGGGCCAAGAAGTTGAGTCTCCTGCAAAACCCACCTGTGGATATCCTGGCGGTGCAGGAAACCCACTGTCCACAGGGAAAGGAGGAGGCATGTTAAAACATGCTCCTTCCAACAATATCATTTTGGTCACAACACTTTGGGGTGATAGTACGTGAAAACCAAAACTTTAAATTCATTAAAAAAATTCGTTTTTGGATGGCTGCATAATAGCCATTACCTTCTCATGGCACAAAGATGTGCAAACAATAGCCAGTATGTATGCACTGAGATGTTCAATGGACCGTTGAGAGATTTTAAAAGCTCTAATACATTTCCATTACAGAAAAGACTTTCATCATGTGAGACATGAACTGCTGTATCAACCCAGACACTGAATTATGACCACACATAATAAAGACACCACAAGGGCAAGTAGAAATTTAAGTGCTAAGGCCACCCTAGGACTATATGATTCATTACCTAAACGGTCATTACTCCTACATATCATGACACGCCCACATGTGCACAAAGGTGTACTTATCTCTATGTCATGGATAGACCTAATACTCATATATTAATTCTCTGACACCAAATTTTTAGATTCAAGGCTACAAAAATCAAATTCTCTGACCACCAGCTAGTTTCAGTGTCCTTCACACCAGCGGAAAAAAACTATCAAGCACCCAGGTGGTGCAGAATACGCCCAGAAAATTTAGCTGGCTTGAAATTTCAATTCTGGGTGGATGAAATATCCTCAACATCTGATTTTTCAAACACCTTTCTGTTCAGATTCATTAATCACCTGAGAACATTTCAAAAAATCAACAACCCAACAGATTAAACACATAGCAATAAGAAGATACAGGTCAGCTTCAGCCATCATTAAACACACCTTGGCAGAAATCAATCATCTTGAAAATAATGTTCCACACAGGATACAGCCCTGAATGGGGACTCAAATGGGAAAAGGTTTCTGCATAATTAAACACCCTGATATGCAAACACCAACACCGAGTTGGGGTTCAATATAGAGCAAAAAACCTAAAAAGATGGAGAAACTTGTTTGAGCTTTTTTTCCGTTGATTTCACGCCCAAAAAAATATGATAGCATGCACACAGTTCTGAAGACCAGATAAATCCATAGCAGTAACACCTGAAGAAATTGTGACTGAGGTACGCAGGTATTATACAAATTTATATAAATCTGAACCGGTCAAACAGCAAAAAATCAAAAAATCCTCACAAATGCAAATATTGACACCGCAGCTTAAAACAACAATTTAATTAGCCTAATATTGTGTGAGGAATTATGGGAAGCAGTACGCGGTGCACCAAAAGGGAAATGCCCTGGACTGATGGGATCCCCTATGAAATTTATTTGAAATATTATACTAACATCTAATATTCTTTTAGCTTACATAACAAGTGCACTATGGAAACCTACCTTCTACCTGGAGGCAAGGAAGCATACACTGTCACTCTATTAAAAAGGAGATAGACTAAACCTATTCAATTGGCGCCCAATCTTCCTAACCAACACTGTACTAAAATATTCACAAAAAATTAAGGCCAAACAATTTGGGGAAATTGCAACTGATGTGATATCCCCATCACAATATGAATTTTTCCCAAGAAGATCCATATGGGACAATATCTACACAGTTACAAATGTCTGCCAATCTAAAGCCTCTGGAGAGCTTGTCTTTTTGGATCAACAGAAGGCATATGACAGGGTGAACTGGACCTATCTTAAGGCCTGCATTCAAAAATTCAAACTCCCAAATAGGTTCATAAACTGGGTGATGCTGTTCACAGAGTCAGCCACCATGGCTGTGCATGGAGCAGGTTTTTTAACTAACCCAGTTTTTCCACTGAGATGATTTAAACAAGGGGACCCTCTAAGCCCTCTACTATATAATTTTAGTCTGGATCCCCCAATCTGGAATACAAACGCACTTCTCAATGGAATCAATGTATGGCCAACCACTAGTCAAAATGATGACTTTCTCTGATGACTGCGTGGTGGTATATCCAACAACCAGGATGCTCGCAGAATTGAGAAGTCAATGTAAGAATATTCATCCATAAGCAACGCATCACTTAACACTGAAAAAAACGGAAACCATACTTCTGGGGAAATTTTAGACCCATTGGACGCCATATACCCTGTGTCAACAGACCAATACAACACCAAGACTTATTACCAGACATAGGAAGCGAAGATCAGCAACTACCCCACCGGAACTTTACTTCACTAATAAGCTGACAGCTGGACCAGTCCATCACTTGGGGATATGGTTGAAAACAGGAGGTTAAGCCAACTCCATGATGGAAAATTAACTTTTAGATAAAATAACAAAATGCATTGCCTCCTTACATGGACATCAAACAGGTCTAACAGAAAGGGTCACAATAGCCAACTCCATGATACTATCAATCATATGGTAGACATCCATGCAATTGCTTTCTCATCGTCCTTTTTTAATACAATTCACGCCTTAATACAGGGATGGCTTTAGTCTAATCATAACTCCCCTGTACGCATTTAAACCCTATTTGGCCCTAGTAGGAATGGAGGTATGGGGCTAACTAATTATGTAGTTCAAAAGACCCATATGCTAGGATCCTGGATAGCTCAGGTGACTAGTCCAGACCTTCCAGACATACAATTTACAGTAAAGCAAGATCTAATCTTACATGAGTACTATGATTAAGAAACCCAGATTATCCAAACACATTAATCAAGTCTCTGGCTGACATTCTACAGCTGCAGGACCACATAGCACTCCTCTACACTTCAAACGAATACTTCTAGCCATGAGAAGAGCAGAGTGGAAGATTCACATATGTGGCCAGATCAATCACCAAGGACGCCCAAGGCTAACTCACAGACAGGAATTTAATGGCAAAATAGTCACAGATAACCTAATAATCATAAATGCGATTACCATAGCCAGGATTGATTACCTGGATCATATGGATATACCATACAACCTGGAGACCCAAAGAAGATTCTGGAGATACACACATCACTCACTACTTCAACCCAGGATACAAGCACATGTGTGGAGATGCATGGGAAAGTATATCACACATCAGAACAATTAAACGCTGCCCAATCCTCATGCACAATATGTTGCCAATATGGAAGCTTAGCACACCGTTTAAAACAATGTCCAACATTAGTAGCTATATGGAAAGAGGTCATGCGCCTATTCCGCCAAGACAGTGGACAATCATTTAGCTTGGCTAGGAACATGTTTGCTCTCAACATGGAGTCACCTATCCATCCACCCCTACGGGCGTTAATAGTAGCAATAGCACTATGGACAATCCATACTATAGTACTGGAGTCATTTACAGGAGCAACGCCTACCCTCCAAGAAGCCATTAATCGTTTTTACAGCCATATATTAGAACATTTCCAATCATGGTTGTTTGGAAACATGACCCCACGCAATAGAAGGACAATCAATACATGGTTCCCCATATGGTTCCTAAAGATTAATTCTTACTTTCACCCATGCTGCATCCAAGAATAATCCAGCATAAATCTCCTACCCTCCTAAACTTGATAGTCCTGGACACAACAAGAGGGGCTTTAAACTCTCTGGGGTGTCTTTAATTATTCACAGTTAAATCTTTTTATCCTCACTATAATGGAATTATAAGTCACCTTGTCAACCTTCACCAGATAAATAATTAATTTGTTTTTAGAGTCAATCAGGTCTATTGCAAATCAACTTAGGGATAAATTAGCTGCAAAGTGAGTGATGTCACCTTAATAGTGACTGGTGATTTAACCTTTTGGGTATTGCAACTTGATGTTTATGAGCAAGAGTCACCTTACCTAAGCAGGGTGCTAACCTGATAAGGGTGAATCGCTGGGTTTGAGAGAAGGCATATAGGCACATTCTTCAATTTAACCCAAGAGGACCTCATTTTTAGTAGGGTAGAAAACCTGGCTAGTCTGATGAGGAAGGCCAACGCTTCATGCTAACCTGGGGGGTGAATTCATCAGCAACGGCTGCTGTTTCCCAGTGAGGCGCCATCAGAAGAGTTGTGCGCTAATTCCTATAATTTTTCTTGTAAATATTTTAATAAAAGCACAAATAATAAGTATCAAATAAGATTTATTTTATTATATATTTTGTGTATTTTTCGTTTATTATTGGGATTAAAGTAGAGGGACTAGATATCCCTGTGCTAAATATTACTGCAAAGTTCTCTGTGGCTGCTGCATAAAAGAGTGAGTAAGGGATAGAAGTTCACCAAGAAGGCTACTTAACTGTAATTGCTGGATAACTCCAAGGAGAGACCTCAAAGTCAAAAATAGGAGTTGAGTTTTAAGAGAAGTTCCCTTAGAACCTCTGAACCTGCTTTCAGTAGGTCAAGTTTTGTTGTTTCCCATAAGTTGCCAATCTGAGGAGGAGTTGAAGGGAGAGGAATTCCCTCGTTATCTGTAGCATTGATTATATTTATCAGTGGGTTGAAGGATTTTTGTACCTGTTCAAAGGTAATCCAAAGCAGGAGAGATATTTGAGTTGGGAACTACTCAACTGGATACTAATCTCCATACTAGTATCAATAACCTGCATCTTTATAAGATAATTTATCAACGATTATTGTTTGCGCATATAAAGAACTTGTGCAAGAAAGCCTTAGGAGTTGAAAGGAGTTATAATATTAAAAGAGCAAAGTCTAAAGTTTACATAGTGGTGCTCATTCCAAAGGAGAAAGTTGAATGCCAATAGTTCCCAAATTTTCACAATAGTCAAACTGTGAATGGCCAATCAGCTCCTTTCACCTCAAATTTCATTTATGTTGCTGGCCAGCAGTGGCCATATCAAATCCATCTGATGTTTTTGAGTGGATAGATGATGAAGACCAGGATTTTATGAAACTAAACCTAATTTTGGATGGCCAGAATTTTAGTAACCCTTGATTTGTCTCCTTGCCACCATTTCCACCTTGAAAGGGCCTACCTTATATATGATACATAAAATGGCCATTGACGCAGCATCTGCCCCTGTCAACACCATCCTCCACCAATTCCTTCATGTGGCGATGGGGTCATTTTGTGATGGAATTCTAATCACTAATTTCTCTAATAATTTCATTAGAATTGCAAAAAAATCTTGAAGATCTTGTATTTGCCGTGATCCACACATGCATTGATGTGGCAAGATCATCACTTTTTGATCCCACTTACCTAAAGCTCGCCAGCACATCAAATCATTTACTTGTTTGCCCAGTCTTATTACATTTCTGAGTACCAATTTTCTCAATATGTCATGGAAATGCACACTACAGGCATTATCATTAAGAACAACCCACACCAATTTCTCCTTATGACCCAAACCACTAACGCTCATCCCCCCATTGTGTCCGCCTATTTTGCTATCTGAAGAAACTGACACTAGGGAAAATCTTGATACATCCTCCATTACTAAATAGACATTTAACCCAACACTGAGGTACCATATTAGGAAACTTTTATTTCTTGGTCTTAATTTTAACACCTTCAAATAAAAAGCTGTGGACGCTCCTTGATTAATAGTCCCAAAAATACAAAAATCATTTCTTTCTCTCTAACATCTCATCTCTCCCCTTCCCTCATCATAGGCTATAATAGGAGCTCAGGCGTAAATAGATAAACATCAATAAATCTTCCTTATAGGTTGGTACCATTTAGTACTAAAATCTTTTATATATCATCTCTGTCATATTTTGAAACTTTTCTAATAGTATGTTACAAAAAAATATATAAACACTTTACATTTATAAATACATTAATTCTATCTGTAAGTATGATCAGCAAATATAGATTGCTTTTAATTTGTTTTATTTTTTATAAAATCCCATTTGTATTCAAGATGATGCTAGCAATACTCACATAGCAGACTACCATGCATACTAGAAATTTTATGGGAACATTTCAATTACTTGGTAAGGCTAATCTGGTAAGAAACCAATGCAGAAGTCACAAAACATTTGCTTTTGTTTTATGCTATGCACCTGATCCTATTGTTTTAAATAGCTTATTTACTTTTTTCACTTTTTATGTACAAGTTAGTCCAAACCAGGGTTTAACAATTGATGCTTACTTGAATAGCCTAGAACTCCTAAGAGCCATATATGTTAAATGATAGAAAGTAAATGTTGAAAAAAAGGAAAAGGGGTTTGCTCACCAAAGCTGTGCTTTGGTTAAGACATATCTGGGGAGTTTTGTTGATGTAGTCCATATACCCAGGTCTATCTTAAAGTTAAACTGGAAATGAGTGATTTGTGTGGTGGTGTCCACATTGTGAATCATAGGTTGATCATAGGGATAAGTTGTGGATTGTCCAGAAAGCTGTGGCATATGCTAGGACCTGAAGATACTGGTGTCAGTTAGTGATTTTTCAACCATCAGGTCCTGGACTGGGTGTCTGTTCAATGCTGGTCCTGGAGCGCATAAACTCTGGTCTAATAGGGGCAATAGCTGGTGTTAAAAAATTGACTGGATTAATGATGAGACTGTTATTTATACTACCTAAAAACTAAGGCTTTTCTCCAAAAGTTAACAAGTTCTGATATATAAACAATAGTTGTTTGATTACTTTATATATTTACTTTAACTACAAGTAAAACTGGGGAGTCATGGCTTTTTGATTAATTGATTATATGACCCATTATTAAGGCCTTTTGGGTTAAGTCAAAATTAGATTCTAGTGTCAATTAAGTTAAAGTTGAACTAACTTATAATTAGTAAACTGAATTGCTTGTGAGCCTTTCTACTGTAGTTCAAAGGATTTATGGCATAACCTTTTTGAGACAACAAATTAATTTTATCATGTCAGCAAAAATTTAACCACAGAGGAGGATCTGGGTGTACAGCACGAAACCTCATTTGGAAAAAAGTTCCCAATGAAAGGAAGGTCCTCTGTTGTGGATAAAAGACCCAAAAAATGTGTCTGAGGTCCACTAATTCAGAAGTTGGGAAAAGATAGGAGTAAAGGGCGAAGATGCAATTAACATCAGAAGTGACCCTATTTAAATTCTTAATTAAAATAGAGCCTTAAAAATTGTAGTTTGTTACATAAAAATCAGTATCTTAGATACTTGTTGTATAAAGTTAAGCTTTTAGTATATTGGTCAAGATGAAATAGGGTGTAAAGCCATAGTTCAAGTAGTGACAAGAAGATACAGGCACTATCCTTAAGTTTGAGGAGTTTATATTTTGATAAAGCACTCTTTGATGATCTATTTGTCAGACATATGACATGCAAAGGAAAGATATGGCTTCCAATGGGGGTATTCAGATACTCATGAAAGAAACCATAATCCACAAGGCACCGCCGTTCTGATGAGATGGGAAAATGAACTACTTGGAGAGAGGTAAGGGAAGTTATGGTAAAAGGTCATGGACCCAGCGCCAAGCGTTAAGCTAATAGGCATCATAATCATCCATAAGTGTAACCATTTGCCATTCAATTATTTGTAGGTGGAAGTGGGCATATAATTAACTTGTGTTTTAAATGGTTTTATTGACCGCTGAGTATTACTGAGAACTCAAGGTCTTGAGATTCTTTACCTTTCCAGTCCATCTAACTCCCTCTTACTGCTTTCCACTCACTTGGTCCTGCGCCATTTCCTCTTCTGCCTGATCATACTCCTCAAAAACGTGAGCATTGTTTTCAGCAGCACTAACATCTTTTCCAACAAAGAGTACTTTTATATTGGTAGTTTAGAATACATAAGCAGCCCTCTGTGTCTCTTGAATTCCAACACCAGCATCAGAAAGAATGGTAATGACTAGTGATACTGCTATCATTACCACCGCCATAAAAGAGTTAGGGCCCACCATTAACTTAAGGGGAGGTAAGTCAACAGGTGGAATATCGATTGTAAATTGTGATATACAAACTGTGGATTTTAACTTTTAGAAGAATTATTTAATATACCAGAAAGTAAATATATAACCCAACAACTTCCAAAATGGAGGTTGCTGGGTCTTATACAAGGTGAGGAAAGCAAATGCATAGGGTCATGGGTTTATAGGGCTTAGAAACACACTAACAATATTCTTGAGTGAGTCATTTTATGGGCCATATTAAAGCCTTCATGTTGCAATCAATTGTGATATTCCCTTTCACCATGAAACCTGTTGAAACTATCATCCTATATATGAAGTTCGTTTTCTTCAAACTTGTGTTCTGGTATCATTTTTTTGTAAGTTTTTTTACCTGGTCATGTCCCAGGTGTCAGGTGTGCTTCCATGTTAAGAGCTCTCTTGGAGCCTTGCTTACAAGTGAGACTTTTGAACCAATAGAATTAATGTGACTATTAGTTCAAAATTCACAGCAGAATTATTTTATTTTCTGCATTATTTAATCTGAGGTTTTGTAAATAATAGTGACTTTGGGTCTGTGAGGAGACTCTGAGATGGGAGGGACTAGACAGGGAGTGGAGCCGCCACCCATCTCTAATCCAGGATCTTCCCTAAATCACATATCTGGGTAAGTGGGAGAGCCTTGGGATTAGACCCCTTTCTTTTCCCAAAGAGATGCAACCCCCTGTCCAGCTTTATAGCAGGCAACTGGAGTCTTACACTAGTGTCCTCATAAAAGAGACATCTACAATTCTCATCTCATTTAAGAAAACAAAGAATCAGCCATCTGAAGTAGTGAAAACTTTGACATCTGGACAGATGAAGAAGCTGTGGAGATGGATCTTTTGGTCTCAATGCATTGAGAACAGTTTATATGTTGGAAGATAAGCTGGCATTGTCCCCTATGTTGTAGAAACAGTATAGGACTACCACAGGATGTTAGGAACTTTGACTAATAGTTTTTAGTGGCAGACATCCTGCCAGGAGTTTCTTTAAAGTGATACTCATTGAGGTAGGGAGAACTTAAGGATTCTTGGGCAAAAGTGAGATCTGTTCAGTATGTTAAGCCAGATAATTATAGATAGTTTATCTTGAACTGTTTTGTGGCGATAAGGCTTAGAAAAGGGTCATCCCTTCTAATTGGAAAGGTGTGGTGAACTTGTACACTTTAACTGAAATCCAGAAGAGACTTGTATTAGTATGTGCTCAATGAAGGTTTTAGGTGATTTAAAAACTGATCTGTGAGATACTCTAAAAAGATTACCAATATTCTGGAAAGTACCATAAATTCATACACTGCTTGGCATAGGTCAGGCTGTCTGGCTATTGGACCATAGACAACAAATAATCTTTTTTAGCAACCTGAGATATATGGCGGGGCCTTGTGTACTTAACCCCAGAAGCCCTTGGGCCTCTTTGCAAAAAGGTTGGGTAATGATGGAAATTTTAGAGGGCTGGGTAATCAAAGCATACGTCAAAAACCATAGTATAGTATTTGCCTTGGATAGAAGGTGTCAGAGAAGGAAATTAAAAGTTTTATGGACCAAATCTTATATGGATGAAAATCAAGCCATTAGGTCCATCCTGAGTAAAAAGCATTTCGTTGGTTCTATATGACAATTATAACATTCATCTTATTGAAATTTACGTCCTTATTGTCCTTTCTCGCTACTCTCTGAATATTTGTGAAGATATTTAGGTGGAAGAAGATTCTGTGAGTAAGACCAATACTGAATGGTGGAAGAAGGTGAAAAATCAAACTTGGACTTCCATTGTCTTGGAGATGATGAACTTGGTGTTAAAGTCTTAAAATACCTCTAGAGTCTTAATAATGAGGCGGACATCCTCTGAGCAAACATACACAATGGCTGTGTTATCAGAGAAGGCTATAACTTGGGGTTTCACCAGACCAGTATACCTGGCAGCCTGTCTTCTAACACGGTTAGGAGGCGATCTAGGGATATGTGAATAGGTTTGGTCTCAGAAAATCACCTTGTCAGAGACCTTTTTGATTATTACTGCCACTGTGAAGTCAGGTGGAGCTACCTTTCTGGTGTATAGTTGGTCACATAACACCAATATATTATTTTTGGCATAATTGAATTATGGAAGCAGTCAAGGAGGCGTCTATTTACTTTCAGGCCACCTGCTATTGAATATTCTCTATGTACTTGAGAGCACAAAGCTGTTGACCCTAAGTGATTAGTGGTCAAGTTTGTATGAAGGTCATTATATTAGTCTAACAGTACCTTATTGGTCTAAGCCGTGATGAGAGTGTTTTCAGGATAAAAGAAACCTATTTGGGAATTTGGCTAGACTGGAGCTTAGTGGAAAGCATGTGGCTCACTTTGATTGCAGATATTAGTCACCAGATGGACTATGTCCTCATGGTTCAATTTTTATATAATAAAAGGTTTGTAAAGGAACCTCTGGAGTTGGTTAGTACCTCCCCATTAGTGTAAGGGTTCCCACTACAACCATTAGTATGGACAGTACACTACACCCCTTCCAGGTAAAAAGAGATACTAACCTTTAAGTCCTACTTTTAGAATAGATCACAGACTTAGAAAACACATTCAATTAGTAATGGGTGGTCTCCGCTCCCTCTCTTGTAGCTTACCCAATCTCAAAACAACGCATACTAAAAACCCTTTGCCATTACTAAGTCTGTGAAAATTTATATAGATAAAATCCAAAGAATATGTGGCGATCCTCATGACCTACTCAGCAGAGCACAACTGAATATTGACGCCTGAGATTGGCGGTACAGAAACGCACAATCAAATGAAATATATGAATAAACGTAACATCTTCTTAAAGAAAGAGGCAACTGATATAAACTTTGCTAATGAGTTACCTTGAGGAATTTAGGGCAAATTAATTCTCACCCCTGAAAGTATTAAAAGAACTTCCAAATTGAGGCGCTGAGAAAGTCAGTTGTCTTATCTAATTCTAAGGGTCAATATGAAAGTCAAAACCCCTAGAACAGTATTAAAATAGTACTAATCGCCCTTAAAAATATTCCATTATCATATACTGTTTTATGTATAATTTAATCAATTTCTAATCCTCTTTAGACTTTTGTGAACCTTAGCACCCTGCCAGTAGTAGTGTGCTGGGTTTTTTGTTATTTGCTTAGTAAGATCGCCAAATTCCCCATACTAACCATCATATTACATGAGTCCCAAACAGTTTTGCCCCTTCAGCAAAGCTGCCAAGACCTATAGAGAGGCCTTAATCACTGATCACAGCTATCATGGTGACTGTTTCAATAGAAGTTTCTTTACTAGCCTATCTCAGCATAGGAACGCAAGAGACATATCCCAATGAACTATACTATCAGCCTCTTAAGTCAGCCATGCTCTATCACCCTGAATTTTGATCCAAAACCTCTAAACTCAATAAAAAACTCAAAGGAGAGTATTTTGGGGAAAGCCTTACGTTAATATGGGAGGTAGAGAAGGATATCAGCAGGAAAGGAAATCAAGGCGCTATAAAATTATTCCAACAATACCAGGTGCTTCTACATTATAGCCCTAAATAGGTTAAACATGAATAAAAAGTGGCGATGCGGTCCTTTCTTTTACAGGCAGCATCCCGGTTTCACTCAAGAAACATGGGTGAGACTGCTACTGGTACTTAGTTAATGTTTATTATGGGAAAATTCTTCACCTAGTACTTCATCTACAATTCTCCCCATAATTTTTACTTCTAATTCCCAGAGTGGCAATGCCCTGAAGACTATGGATGCTATTGTGGGTATCTTAGCACCTCCAACAAAAGCCAAGTCTTTCCACAGCATGTTAGATGGCTGACTTAATAACCAAGCCTCTTAGTACTTCTTTTATGTCAATGGGCAATACTTACTTTAGTTTGGTCAACCAAAGCTAAAAGAAGTTTAGAAGACCTGATATGCGCCCTCTTGACATGTTGTTTATGGATCATATGATTAGAGCCATCAAGCAAGTAGTATTCACCAGAGAAGTCCACTAATCACATACATTAAGTGCTTAAGCTTACAATGCATATATAATTGGGCTTACTTTCTTGTCCTTCTCATGAGGTAGCCAGGCAGACGTAGGGAGTGCTGGCAGAGCGCAAACTGCAAGCTATCCTAATAGAAAATATCAATCATTATTAATAATGGTCATTAGCTCTGTTTGACGCCTTAAAAATAGAGGAAACAAATGGCCCCTTAACCCTTTTGTACCAGAACTCTCGCCTAAGGGAAGCTCCACCCTCACTGTTCATGATTATGTCTACCATAGTTGCCACCCAGCGTCAAAGCCTCAGTATTATTCTCTATTCCACCATTAGATCTATCCTTAAACTAAATGATTATAATGGAGCTTTCCAAAATTAGTTAACTTTCTAAAAACTACCTGAAGTATTGATATTGCCACATTTTAGCCTCAAACAACCAGGAAGCAGGCTCTCACATAGTGTGGTAGAATGGCCACCTGAACCTATAAACAACACCAAACAGGAACAACATATTAAGGTACAACCTGAATACTGATGTTTAAAGAAATTTGCCTCACAAAATCCTACCGCTTATCTACTAAACTTTTTCAACATTAATGAGGTAGTGCTTATACTAATAAATGGTGAGAGAGATATTTGAAAAAGGAGGGCATGGTGCAAGTCTTGCAAGATGGGAGCACTTTTGATCCTAATACTACCAAATAAAACTTTCTGGCTACAAAGAACTATGCTCTTGTAGTGCTCATCATTGTTTCATAAGCCCCCTCTATCACCATACAGTGGAGTCTATGATTTGGTAAACCCACCTTCCTTTATTCTGGTATCCCACTTTGACCCTGAAGGAGGCAAATTGTTTCTCACATAGTTGGGTTATTACTCCAACCCTCCTTGCTATACTACTGAACTCTTTGTAGAACAAACTACCCCCAAATCCCCAATCTTGCAGAACTCATGGATGAAAAAAACAATAGGCCCTTGGCACTTTCATCATGACAGTGAACATAGAGGCTCCAACAGTGTCTCCCTATCAGCTTGTAATGATGACAAGGGTCAAGAAGGAGTGCAGTTGAAACCTTCTTATAAAGAACAAGCTCACATTTGCCCATTGATGGACTCCTCTTCCCACCTCAGCCCTGTTGTCTTGCACACAGGGCATCTTCAATCCCAACTCAGTTCCTTGACAAGCTTAAGAGTCATAGTCAACTAGCTTTTGGCATGGATACCAGCTCTAGCATATGCCCCATGAATGGTTTAAAAATCAATCATTATTATTTTCTAATTCATATGGATATTAGTAATAAATAAACATCACATGTAAGTCTCTAATAATGATATATGCTTAATTTATTGATGAATTGACAATACCATTAGGGAACAAATTTGTGATAAATGAAAATATATACATAGTTTTAAATTTACTACATATGGGCCATACATCTTATCTGGTAACTTTAATTTATTTTAGAACCAAGAAATTAGTAAGCCAAGTTTATTATACTCTTTGTAGATAATCAGATTGACCTTTTTTAAAAGAAAAAAATTATTCGAGGCGGGTCGACCTTGGGACAAATATACCACACCGAGAATTTTTCTAGCCAGTATAGGTTTCGAACTCAAAATCTGCACTAAGGGTGGAAGCAGTTTTACCTGCTCGGCTAGCCTTCTTTGAAAAGATGTTGCAATTTACTTATATTTTAAAAGATGGCCATTTTACCAAAAGCAAGAATATACCAATGCTATATTTTTTTTAGTACTAGATGGTTATACCAATGCTATATTTTTTTTTTAGTACTAGATGGTATACCAATGCTATATTCAGATCCTTTATGTTAATTTACAATTTAATTTTATTTCGAGACTTGAGATTAATCTAATTTAGCTAAAGCCACTTGCCTAATTGTAATTAGTTTTATTTAAAATCTATGTTCAAAATTCCAAAAACAAAATCTTTTTTAGAAGGAAAGGAAATAGCCCAACGCGGGGGTCGAACCCGCAACCTTGAGATTAAGAGTCTCACGCTCTGCCGATTGAGCTAGCCGGGCTTAAGCAATTATTTATAATTGCTTTATATAATTACTAGCTGTATATTGGTAGGATTTCCTATCAGCAATATCTCATGACCCATCAAACTTTTCTCAAATGTTGAGATTTTTGGATAACCTGCTAAGTCATGCACTATTTTTTAACCTTTGGTTATAGTAAGAAATTAGTTCTAAAAAATAAATAAAGACTAAAGAGACTTTAATAAACTATCCATATAACCATGCAAAGAAAAATTAGGCTGCACACATTAAATAATCCTCTATAGAACTTCACGATATACCACATTATGATTCCAGACTTGAGAGCCAATCTGTCCTTAATTCACAGAATCTGCCACAAAAACTCACTGCTTCAAAATGCCTAATTCAAGAAAAGGCAACATATATTTGAATATGTCCAAAAGCTGGAGCTGGAAGATAAAGTCCAATTTTGATAAAGATCTGACCTTGAGACTTGTTATTTGTCATGACAAATGACAGCCTAATAGGAAATTGTCGCCTTCTCAGCTGTTTTGGAAGCTCATCTTGGCTTGAAAATAGATTAATATAAGGAATGAGTACACATTCACTGGCATGATCACCAGTAAGAAAACAGCATCTAAGATATGTTCACCATATTCTAGATAATCAGGTGTGTTCCATTGCATAATCCTTTTATGGTGTTTAGGTTATGCTGCAGCATGACAATTAATACTATATTCAGCCTCAGTATATGTAGAGGAATTTCTGAAGGAGTCTTCAAGTTATTGAATTCTATTAGATAATTATTTTATTCCTCTGGATTATCACACTTAATATTGTCAATACTGCCATAAATTTTAGGTACAACACAGATTTTGTTGACAATCTTATCATTAATCTTAAGTGAATCTTCATTTCTTAGAGTCAGGATTACAACATTTTTGAATGACTCATATGATGAGGGATCAAGCTCATTTTCAAAAATAAGCTCTACCATATCTTTTTAGCAATGCAAGGCTCAGGAATCTGGAAGCTATCATCCCCAAAAACTTCTGCATGTGGCAGACAGGATTCTCCAAGTTTCAAAAACTGTTCAGCAAATACTTTCTCATTGTGATCTATTTCTATATTTTGGGTGAGCTTAAATTCTTTGAATGAGTAAAAGAGGTAGCATTGCATGAGAGATTCTCTGACAATTGCTGCTCAACCTCCTCTTGGAACAACTGGTAAACATTGCCTGAAGTCTCCATACAACAAAATGTTTTCAACTCTAAGTAGAATGTTACTTTTAATAATATCCCTAAGAAGCAGATCAATAACTTAGCGCATCCTTGTACCATTGCTACTTCATTGTTGGACATTTGCCCTCCCAGCTTCAAGAAAAAGATTGTTTTTAGTCAAAATTGACTAAAAGAGGGAGTGTTGGACATTTACAAGTTTGCAATGATGATAAGAGAAATTTAAATAATAATAATTTTATTATTAAAAAGACCCTGGTTGATTCTTGGTGGAACCCAACAATTGGGGTAACACTTTTACAAATAATATATGGGCAAATAGCACAAAGTTGGGAAGTTGGATTGCCCTGACCACACAAGGGAACTGTAAGGAGAGTTTCTATAACTCTCCTGTTTCCAGTGTGGTGGTGCACGGTGCACAGAGCCAATGCAAGAAAACTAGCCATTAATAATACAGCTGCTAGTGTCCAGCAGAGGGTGCTGAAGCAATAACAGCTCAAACAAAGAAATGCTAAAAGTAAATTTTCAAAAGTTTCCTTGGTGCACATGGAGAGAAGGGGTAAATGACCCAGGCTGAAGGGTACCTGGGCAAACCAACATTGTGCGAGGTGAGAATCAGATTGTGTTTACAATAGCAAGGTTAATGGAGTGCAAGACCTCATCGAAGAGGTTTGCACACAGGATCATTAAAAAAGGCATAAATTAAAACAGTAAAACGAGGGAAATTTTAATAGGGAAGTCAACTGACAAGGAATGTTGGTTGGGGAAAACACATTTAAGTGTCTACGGGGGATTATGGGGTTTGCTGCAGTGGACCTAAGCACTGACCCACCAATAGGGCAACGCTGCCATCCAAATTGGTGGAATAAGCTAAAACTGACTTCACTTGAGTGATCAATTGAAGTTGGATTTGACCTGAACGCATTGTTTCATAAATGGAATGGGTTTCAAAACCCCATTCCTTGACAAACTGAATCAAATCATCCACGTTAATTTGGTAAACCATTCACTTTAATTTGGTAAACCATCCATTTTAACTCCTGGACTGATGTAAGGGGCTGGGCACTTGGCACCCCACTAGTATCAACCTGGGCATCTTTTGCCCATACCCAGCGTTGGTCTAGGGTGTGCCTCAGGTCAGGGAGGGCCTGGAGCTTCACCTTCTGGGCCTCCTGGCGCCCAGCCTTATCTTTGGGGTTTGTCCCCACTATGATGTCATGTGCACATGGCAGGAACCTGGGGGTCTAACTTATGTTTCTCCCCAGGTCACGTCTAGTTCAAAGCAATCATCTAAGAGGGACCACCCCCTTTTATAGGATTGATGGGGGTCCCCCAATGTGCAATAATTTTCATCAATGTGGATTGACTAAATTTTTTAAATCATTACCCCACAGGTATGTATTTTCTAAAAATAACTCCACATCCATTATTTAGCCAAAATGAAGCAAGTTTTCCAAGCTTTGATAGCCAAAATTTACATTTTTTGATTTGGACCATACTAAGCTATACTGAATTTACCATTAAATTCCTTCAACTCTTGATATAATTTAAATACTAAAATGGTAAGATATTGAGAGGGCTCATTTTTCTTACTTGGCGTCAACACTAATAAAACCATAAAAAATCCAGTTTTTCATTTATAATTTTTTTACTTTTATTATTAAAAACCCCATTTGTGGAATCCAGTGGAGACTAACACCAGAGAGCCAAAGATAGCTGGATTTCAACAAAGTGGTGCTCACTACATGGGTCACCTGTATACCATAAAAATTTACCTGAAAAATAGAGGCTTTCAAAGTGGCAACCCTCCAACTCTCCCTTCTCAACTGAACTAAGAATAGTTGCCCTTGAAAAGCAACTAGCAAGCGCTTTATCCCATCTTAAAAGCTTGAAAAGCGCCCACTAAAAACCTCCCTGAAAGACAAGTTCACCACCAGTGAAGGGAATATTGCTTCATTTTTGTATGTATATAAAACTGTAATGCAAGGTTAATCTGACAATCAAAAAATTAAACACATCCTTCCTTGCTTAAATTGGCTAGCACAAGAGATGATAGTTCCTTACATGGACAATCCGCATATCTGGGCAGAGATGAAGATGCTCTTTTGGCTGAAATTTGTTTAAAGCAGAGTCTATCAAGGGAAAACATGCCTTTATGTGCCTTAGCATATACAAGGGTGAACCAACCTCTGCCTTTGCTGAGCAATTTTACCTTGCTGCGCAGAGGCTGTCAACGTCTAACATGCTAACCCTTGATGATGCTATCGCAGCCATGTTAACTGGGTTAGTTTCCCAACCCTCTCTAGCCAGGTGTATCATTTTAGTGAAATGCCATTTCAAAAACATCTGTGACATAAAAAAATGCTCTGTTAGATGTTGCTAATTTTCATTCATGTGCAACAATAAATGAAGCTGAGGTGAAACCTTTAGTTCTAACCATTGAGAAGCTTTTGCCCGTAGAACTGTTGGGGGTGAGCCCACCTGTGCCTAATCTCCCTGTGAAACCTGCTCCATCAGTGTGACTTAAAACAGATATCACTCCTCCCTGTAAATCTGAGACCTGTAAAGTAGATGATACCATACTCCCGCATAAGCTTACTAAAGCTGCTGTGCCTTACCTGACAGCTGAGCTGGTAGTTGTGCACCCTAAGGGTAACCCCTGTAATAAAGGGCTTTCTGGAAAGATGTAAGGTCAGAAGATAGCTACCCAGACTCATGTGGCCATCTCCCCTACCTCAATTGTGACCTTGCCAGTTGTTGCAAATACCCCTGAGGATGAATCTGAGGGGTTTTATGATGACGTTGGATACTATATATTGGGAGCACCCAAGGAAGTGGAGGTCCCTGATCAATTGAACACTGAAGGAGTAGACAAAACCACCATAACTTAGAAAACGTACCTTATCCAAATTCTAAGGTGCCCAAAGTTATTGACACTTCCAGCAGTGGTGATCAGTTCTTAGCTGGTTTGATTTGACCTCTTCAGAGGCTCCATACCATGAAATCTATCCTGGACAAATAGCCTGAGTCTGCTCATAAACTGACCTCCACTTTCTGGCTTAAGGAGGTCTTGGTCCTGTCTCCTAACTTTAGCAGAACACTCACCAATGTTGAAGTGGTCATTCAAAGAGTCCAGGTAATGGCCATCCTGGATACTGCTCCCCAGTTAAAGTCATCTCCACTAAGCTCATAAAAAAGGTAAAGCTGGTGCCTGACTTGGAGTATATGTCATGGTTAAATGACATCATATTGGGGACCAACCCTAAGGATAAGGCCATGCGACAGGAGGCCCAGAAGGTGAAGCTTCAGGCCCTTCCTGACCTTAGGCACATACTAGACCAACGCTGGGTACAAGCCAAGTATGCCCAGGTTGGTGCTAGTGAGGTGTCTAATGCTCAGCCCCTTACATCAGCCCAGGCATTAAAACGGATGGTTTACTACATTAACGCAGATGATTCAATTTGTTTAGCTGAGGAATGGGGTTTTGAAACCTGTTCCATTTACAAAATCATGCGTTTGGGTCAGATACAACTTCAACCAATTACATAAGCGACGTCAGTTTTGGCACATTCTGCCAATTTGGATGGTAGTGTTTGCCTATTGGTGGGTCAGTGCTAGGACCCACTTCAGTGAACCTTATATTTCCCTGACGTAGTTTTGACATGGAATCCATAGGCATATAATGTCTTACTCGCACATTTTTGCAAAAATCGACCATTATGTTTTAATGTACTTTTGGCATACCACTATCTCACAAACTGCTCAACCAATCCCAGCGAACCAGGTTTAAGGTGATAGAGTCACTTGGCCCACATCCACCAATAGTACTGAGAATTTTGACAACTGACTTCAGTCACCTCTAAGCTTTGTCTGCGTGAGGGTGTTTTTACGCCAAAAATTTCTAAATTGCTCCACTAAAACTTAAATATCTCGGGAACTATTTAACCAATCCTTCATTCCTTCCCAAAGCACAAAGCTGCCCATGATTCCATGTCTACTGGTAGTCCCGCGACTACCAGGTTTAATTTTTTTTTCTGTTTCCCATGACCAACACTCCTTGTTGGTTAACTTACCAATAAACATTTTCCCATTTTTACCGTTTTTCCTATGTTATCTTTAGCAAACCTGTGTGCAGACCTCTTTGAGGAGGTCTCACACTACATTAACCACCTTATTCTAAATACAATTAAATTTTCAACTTGTGCACCGTTGGGTCGCCCAGGTACCCTCCAACCTGGGACGTTTACCCTTTCCACTTTTTGGACCGCATCATTTTTGGTCAGTTGTTTGCTATCATGATCACACTTTTTCCCTTAAGTTATTATTGCTCCAGCACCCTCTGCTAGGCTCTAGTAACTTTGGTACTAACGTCTAGCTTCCATGCGTTGGCTCTGTTCACCAAGCACCATCACACTGGAAACAGGAGAGTTATAGACACTCTCCTTACAGTACAATCAAGAATTTGGAACTGCAGGCCCAAATAATACCCATGCCATCAGGGCATACTCTTCCCTTCCCATTCAAATTTGGAAGCTTATATTATTGGCCCTGCAGTGGACTTGGACAACAACACCTAGATATGCTCATAAGTACCCAGTTTATGTTTGAGTATGAGGGAATAATTAACATGAAGCAAGGTTTCCTCTCATTAAACAACTATAGAGTCCCTTTAGTCTTATCCAATAAAGAACCCAGCAAGAATTAATACTCTCGCCTGGTTGAATATCTTTTCAGATATGACTTTGCATTATTCCACCTCTAGGCGCAACAGAAAAAAATTGTCTAATTAAGTGGATGCTAGGGAAGAATCCCTTTCTATGCTGCAGATGAGGTCTTGATTAAGTCTAATGAACAACGAGTGGTGACACAAAAATCACACTCAAAAACCCACACCACTGTTTGTTGCACCTCATAAGTCTTGAGGGCGTTAGCCCCTTGGAGCCTCAGGTATTGCCTGGGATATTAGACCCAGCTTACCAGATGCCTATTATTCTGCTGAGAAACCTCACTTGCAAGGACATGGTTATAAAAAACACTAGGAGATTGGAAAGAAGCTTATTAATCCCAGTAGAGGACATTGAACGTGTCCATTTCATTATCTCTATGACGAATTTGGTCTTGACCATGGATAACCTGGTATGTACCTTACCCAACGTTCATATCTTATATAAGCTGACCCCAGATGTGCTGAAAAAAGTCCATAATTTTCTAGAAGACTATAGCGACATATTCTTGAAGTCAGATACTGACTATGGTCACATAAAGGTCTTTGCCACTCCATTAATGTGGGTGATTCCCGTCCTATTAGGTCAAAACCTTACCATAAGTCAAAGGTGGAAGAACAGCAGATGAGGAAGGAGCTCCGGCAATTCTCTAGACGCGGGGTTACTAGTTCCTTCAAAAAGCCATTGGTCTTCCCCTTTTTTTGCTAATTAAAAAGAAAAATGGATGTCATCAGATAGTCATGGACTACTACAAATTAATTGAACCTCACAAAAAAGGATAGCTATTCTATCCCCCGCATTGATGGTGCCCTAGAATAACTCTCTGACTCTAACTTCTTCTCTGCCATGGACATGGCTAGTGGCTATTGGCAAATGGACCTTTCCCCTGAAGACCAGGAGAAATGTGCTCTCATTTGCAGTGAGGGTCTCTTCCAATCCACTCAATTACCTCAAGGTTTGTGTAGCACACCTTAAACTTTCCATCATGTGATGGATAAAATTTTGCAGAACCTGAAGTTAACTCGTACTATTGTCTATCTTGATGACATCATGGTGTTTTCAAAGACATCCAATGAACATCTTGATTATCTGAAGGAGGTGTTTCAACACTTACATGACTCAAATATCAAGTTAAAACCCTTGAAGTGTACTTTCTTCCAAAGGAAACCGGAATTCCCTGGACGCTCCATTTCCCAAAAAGGAATCCAACCCATACAGGACAAGGTCGAAGCAACCTCAAAGGTGCCTCTCCCTAAAATTTATGGGATATTCAGGTATTTCTAGGGATGATGGGATATTACCATCAGTTCATCCCTAAGTTCGCCCAGCTCAGTGAGCCCCTTGTCCGCCTAGTAACCAAGAATACCCTTTCCAGTGAAGTGCCAAACAAAAGGCTGCTTTTGAGACGCTGAAGCAATTGCTAGAACAACGCTCTATCCTGAGGCATCCCTAATATAATAAACCTTTTATCTTGTTTACTGACGCTTCAGACTATGCCGTTGGGGCCATCTTAGCCCAATTGGATGAAAATGGTGTAGATCATCTGGTATCCTATTTCAGTAAGATGTTGTCAAAGGCAGAACGCAACTACAGTGTAATAGAGAAGGAGTGCCTTGACGTTCTGTTAGCTGTAAAGCACTACTTCCCTTTCCTGTATGGGACCACCTTTACTGTGGTTACTGACCACGCTTCCCTAAAATGGTTACAGAACATGAAGGATCCTACTTTCTGGTAAGCTCACCAGGCTCTAAAACTCCAGCATTATGACATAAAGATCAAACGTCATGCTGTAACCCGTCACATGAATTTTGATGGGTTAACTAGGTTTCCAGTCCTTCACTTGGTTGATAGAGAGGCGGAGAGGTTATATGACCTCCTAATGACCCCCAATGACTGGGAGGATAAGTATGAGCCCATACAGAAAATGTTATCCCAGCATCCTTGCAACACCAAAGTGGAGAGCGGAATTTGTATAAGCAGGTGGGGACAAAATGGCTGCCTTACCTTCAGCCCTCAGAACGTGTACCTGCTATCCTGGAAGCTCACTCCACCCTAGGTCATGGAGAGCAAAGAAAACCTATGAGTGGAATAAAGATTAATACTACTAAGAAAGGATTATGGAAACCATCGCCAAAGTCTTGGATGCTTGCCTCACATGTAAGTAGCAATCCAATTTCAAGACTAGATACCAATACTAACCAAATACCACACAACAACCGTTCCACACTATCAGATTAGACATAGTAGGTCCCCTCCCACAGACTACTGTTGGAAATAAATTTTATCCTAGTAGCTATTGACCACTTTACTAACTGGGTTAAAGCCATGGCTCTCCCTGACCAAAAGGCCAAGGCCACAGCCACATTTTTACATCAAAACATTTTCACTTGACATGGCTGTCCAAAGTACTACTCTGTGATAGTGGTAAGAACTTCACCTCCAGAGCAGTCAAAAATCCTGGCCGCTTCTATGGAAGCCCAACAACTTTTCTTGGCTATATATAATCCATATACTAATGGGACATTGGAGAGAGAAAATGGAACCTTGGTTTTCATTCTGCAAAAAATGGCCTCCTATGATCCACTTCACTGGGATCAATTCCTACCCAGTGCTCTTATGGGCTACCAGATTAGTTAAAAACAAATTTTGTAAAAGTCCTCATTCTGTATCCTGTATGGGTGGGAACCAGGAATACATGCCCTCTTAGCTTAAAATGTATTATCCTCTAGAGCTGAGGAACCTGAGAAAGCCATGAGAAGATTGGCTCAGCGTATCATCCAACTCCAATCTGAGGCTATGATCAATTTAGCTAAAAAATGACAAAAGAAGTGTAGGCTGCCAATGAGCTCAGAACCCCCTACCTACATTCCAAGTGTCTGACATGGTCCTGGATTACCATAACCGCATCACTTATAGAAGTGGTACTTTGGGACAATCTTGGAAGGCCTTTTCATCATCACCTACAAGAGAGGTGCAGAGTACTCAATCAAATCCTTGGATAAAAGGATTATCATTAACTGGGTATGTGGCCGCTTCCTACAGCCCTATTCTCCCCCAACGTCCTTAAAGGGGGTGATGTTAGACATTTGCACTCCCAGTTTCAAGAAAAAATGCTTTGAGTCAAAATCAGATGAAATAGGGAAATGTCAGGCATTTACAAGTTCATGATGATGATAAGAGTGCTTTAAATAATAATAACGATTTATCAGCCAAAAGACCCTGGTCAATTCTCAGTGGGATCCTGCAAATTTGGGTAACACTTTTACAAAATTTTTTAGGGCAAATAGCACAAAGTTGGGAAGTTGAATTACCCTGACCGCTCGGGGAAACCTGGGGGGTCCATTGTAGATTTCTCACCAGGTCACGTCTAGTTCAAAGCAAGCACCTGAGAGGGACCACCCCCTTTATAGGATTGGTGGGGGTCCCCCAATGTGCAATATTTTCATCAATGGAAATTAGCTGAATTTTTGAAATCATCACCCCACAGGCATGTCTTGCTTAAAAATATTTTTCCATCCACTGTTCAGCCAAAGTGAAGCAGAAACCAAGCTTTGATAGCCAAAATTTACATTTTTTGATTTGGACCATACTAAGCTATTCTGAATTTACCATTGAATTCCCTTTGACCCTTGATACAATTTAAATACTAAAATGGTAAGATATTGAGAGGGTTCATTTTTCTTACTTGGCGCCAACACTAATAAAACCATAAAAAACCCCAGTTTTCATTTATTAGTATTTTTAATTTTATTATTAAAAATCCCATTTGTGGAATCCAGCGGAGACCAGCATCAGCGAGCCAAAAAATAGCTGGATTCCAAAATTCATCACAGATAATCAAGGAAGCAGACTCCAAAACTTCTCTTTCTGCTAAGCATCACTTTTCAAAAATCAATTCAGCCTTGAAATTTAGCTCAACTAAAGAGATTTAAAAAAACTATTAGCAAATATGGCGGGAAACCCCGCAAAAGAACCCGTGGGCTTGGCCAAACGAGCCAGCACCACCCCCAAACAAAGCAACCCTCGGTTACCCACCTCAGGGTCAACCAGAATCACCCGCTCTCAAGCAGCGACTGTGAAAGCAGGCACCACCCCCCAACCTGGAGCTACTTCAACTAGCACCAGTTCACCTGATCGCACTTCTGCAACCTGCACGCCCAACAGCTCTGTGTGCGCTGCCTCCCACCAACCCGCTGGGCCCCTTCCAACCAAGGAGGCCATCACCCACGCTGTTTTAATGGCGTCTGCTCAGTTAAATGCAACCCAGCCCATCCAGGCATTCACCTCCCCCATTGTGTCAGCTAATTCAGCCCCATCTATCATTGCTGACGCCGTGTTTCTGGCTCCCCATGAGGGGCGATACCCAGCTATCTGGCCCCCAAACCCTCAGATGTAAGGTTGGATTAGCCGCACATTCTGGTTCACTAAGCACCAAATTGGGACAATCCACTCTTCCCAATGGGGATTCAAATGGTTTGGATTTTGGAACTTCACACCAGTTCCAATCTCACCTGTCCCATTTAAACCCCGTAATTGCACTTCTCAAGTTGGCACTTTATCTCCATATGCTGAAAACGACCAATTCACCAATCAGCCAGTGAGTTTTGCCCACAAAATCACAGCAAATACTCGGGCTGAATTTACCCAAATAGATTGGGATGGTGATGAAACATCGCCCTCCTCCCAATTGGCTGGAGTTAATTCCAATCTGGATGGGCCTCCCCAATTTAGCGAGGCCCAACAATCCGCCCCTCAATTAAATATGATGCCAGCAACTGCTGTACCATTCCAGCAACAGGGGAACTCTGCAAACTTGTCCAAACCACCAGCTCACACTCAACCTGTAATTGCAGCCCAAAGCAAACACAAACGTACCAAAGGAGCCACTGGGGCGTGGCAAAAACCTCTGGCACCAACGCTACCCAAAGCTGATCCCTGCGAAGTGGCGTTTATTGCTGATTTCAAGAAGAAATGGGCCGAAACTAGAGCGCAAAAAGCTCTACCTCGCTCAACCCTCTCCCACGCGATTCGCCTTTATTATGGGCATAACCCTGTTGAATTCTATACAGAGGATTACTTCTCATACTTTGCAGCGATCGCGGAGACATTCCCAATTAACACCACCATCCATGAATCAGTGGAGGGCCACTATATCGATGTGGGCTTCACTGAAGCTGCCCTTGCTGACCATGCTGCCACCCTCCAGGTCATTATTCCGCATGGATCTCTTCACATCTCCCACACACGCTCTCACCTGGAGAAAATTTCATGGGTTACTTTTTCCAACCTACCAACGACTGTTGATCCTGAGTCTCTTAAACTGGCGCTCCATCGTGGTTTAATGAAGTTTGGGTTGTTCTTTCAGTGGACTTTAGCGTCCCCTCTTACTATGCTCCCACTCAAAGAGCTCGCACTGCTAGGGCGTCGTTCATCCCCTCCCCCGCTGTATCCCGCAACATTGAGGTTATTCCTCATGTGGCGGTAGTTGGGGCATGCCCTGAGATCTTTTTTGTCGACCCTGATCAGGCGCGCCCCCGGTGTTCATGGTGTAACGCCCTTGGACACTTGTATAGTGGCTGCACAGCTCGAAAACAAGCCCTCTTAGCCACCACCCAGGGGCCTAAACCAGGCCAAAAACGATCCCACGTGGCCGCAGCAGCAATTCCACAACCCACACAATGGGTTCCTGTTTAAGACCTGTCCCCTGAGGCCTTACGCCTAGCAGTTGAAACAGCTAACCCCACTATTGGTATGGGATCCTTTGCGTTCATGCCCCCTTCCAGTGGGCACCCCCTCCAATCTCCCAGAGTCAACTCCCTCTCTCACCAAGCGCAAGGCATCTCCCACAGGGCGCCCCTCGTCAGCCACCCCCACTCAGGGCTCCGCGGCACCCCCACCAACCTCCACCAGCGATTTATCACATCAACCCTCAGCTCCCAATGGAGCTATGCCCACCAGCATGGACTGGCAACCCGCGGCCTGCGGTAGAAGTGCCACCTCAAAGAGTCCTACCCCAACCCCACAGTCCATTTCGCGCGGCTCCTTTGCAGTGTTGGAGGAAGTGAATATGGACTCAGACTCATCAAATGGGGACACCGCGGAGGTCGCCATTGAGCACCCTCAGGTCCTTCCCCTGCAACGGAGCGGGGGCAGCATCCTAGGATGGCTTACTGGGTCCTCCGCCCCCCACCCTCTCCTTCCCCTCAGAACCCTCGACGCTCCTCACGGATTGCAGCTAATAGTCAAGCTAAAGGACTCAAAACTAGCCGGACTCACAGCAGCAGGTTTAAGCGCTGGCAACCCCCCAGGACATGGAGGGGAACAGCTATGAATCCCCATGGCAGCACCCTGGCCCTGCAATCCATCAACGCGAATGGGTTGCGGGACTTTAAGTGGAGAGCCTGCCTCCTCCACAACTTCAGGTCAGCACAAATTGACATAGCTGCTGTCCGGGAGCCCCATATCCTCCCCCATGAACAATCTGCATGGAATGAACAGTTTGGAGGCAACTCCTTCTGGACAAACCATGCCGCCCTTATTGTTTTAAATCCCCCAGGTTAAAACCCATTCTTTTTCACAATATCTAGGTGGCCGCCTTATACTGGCCAAACTCACCACTCCTGACTTCTCTTTCTTCGCTGCAAGCATCTACCTGCCTAATGCAGGTCAGGAGCAAAACTGGCTCTTGGAAGAGCTCGTCAAACTCAATCTCCCACGGAATACAGTACTCTTGGGAGATTTCAACACAACCATAAGTCGCGTCCATGACTCTTACCCCCTGCAGCAAAGGAACGCCCTGATTAAGTCGCCTCCAGGATTTCCTTCGCCTGAGTGGCTTTATAGATGCGCTTCCACCCTCCGCGTCTGGCCTAGGTTGCATGAAAAGGATCCAGTATGATGGAGGAGCTTTCCAGTCAGCGTCACGCATAGATATGGCACTGATTGGCCCCCTGCTAATTGGCCGCGTCTCCTCTCCCATCTCTCGTGACAACCATCTTAGTGGAAACAGGTCACTCACCGTTGTCCTTACCACCACACTTAGACTGTCGCGTAGGTTCTGGCCTAGGGTTGCCCCAGCTCTTCTCAACAACCCCTTCACTAAGGAGAAGCTGTCTATGACCATCCGGGAGACTCTCACCTCCCCCCACCCCACCTGCTTGACCACAAGGCTAGATGGGCGGTGACCAAGGAGGGCATCACCCGCGTTGCTTACAACTGTGCCAAAGCCCAGATGACCGCAGCTCGTGACAGAGTCAAAAGGGCGGAATCCAGAATCAGACATCTGGAGCGAAACTGCCAGCCTTCTCCCTCTCCCAGATGGTTGGAAGACTGGGAAGTGGCACAGGAAGCACTCCGCTTGGAGCTCACACTGCAGGAAGAACAGTCAGCAAACTTTACAACATCTCGTTATTATGCTCAATGGGAATGCCCCACCCGCTTCTTCTTTCAGAAACAGAAAGCCCGGTCAACAGCGCAGGATATTACTGCACTGAAGATTGGCACTACAACCACTTCGGATAAGGAGGAAATCACGCAGGAACTACACCGCTTCTACTCCATTCTCTTCCATGACACCCAGGTGGACCCGTCGGACATCCAAGACTTCCTGTGGCGGGCTCCAGAGCCACCCATTGACCCACGGGCTGATGAGGCTCTACTGGCGCCTATTTCCATCTAGGAGGTGATGGAAACCCTTCTGAAATCCCCACAGCTTAAAGCCCCAGGCCCAGACGGAATACCCTTCGAGGTGTACCTTCTGAACCTGCAGTGATATCCAGAACCCTCTGCGACCTCTTCGCTGAACTCTTGGTGAATGGCGAGGTCTTTCCGACTCCAGAGGCTCAATCACGACCCTCATTCACAAGAAGTCAGACCGTGAGAACCTGGCGAACTGGCGCCCCATGCCATTGATCAACACAGACCACAAGCTCTTCACGAAGCTTCTGGCCAACCGCATCACCAAATGGGTGTCACCTCGCCTCTCCCCATCCCAGCACGGTTTTATTCCGGGGAGGTCGTTATGGGACAACTATAATGACCTTCACGTGACTTTAACTGCTAACTCTTGTAAGGTGAATGGCTTTGTGGCTCTCCTGGATATGGAAAAAGCATATGATCGGGTGGCCTGAAAGTATATTGATGCTTCCCTGGCCCACTTCCATCTCCCTCCGCAGCTAGGCACTGGATATCAGCGCTCTATGACCAGCTCCACACCAGAGTCCTGGCGCCAATGGGTTTTACAGTGGCAGTACCAGTTGGACAAGGTCTCCGGCAAGGGGACCCCCTGAGCCCTATCCTTTTTAACATCACCCTCGACCCCCTCTTGGACTCCTTACAGGACAAGCTAACAGGGATTCTGGTCCCAGGTAAAGCCCCCACCCGCACCATGGCATTTGCAGATGACACCGCCATTGCATTTGGCTGCCCTGAGGATGTTGCCCTCGCTGCTGTGACCACTGAGAGTTACACCAAGGCGTCCAACGCCATGGTCAACACCTCCAAGACAACAGTTGTACAAGTCGGCTCCCCCACCTTCCCCCCACCATTTGGTATTGAACCTGTGCGCGGTACCTTCCGTCACCTGGGCGTTCTCACCAACCAACAAGGAGTTGCGCTAAAAGACAATGAGGACTTGCTCCTCACAGCAGTTAACTCCAGGATTGCCAGCTGGAACCGGCGGCACATCACCCCCAGGGTCGAGCTCTGATGGCCAATGTGTTCCTCCTCTCCAAAGTCTGGTTCCTAGCGCACGTCTGCCCATTCACAGATGCCTTTTATACGCGGCTCAATGTACTCCTCCGCTGTTGAATCTGGGGCTCAAATCATCCACCAATGGCCCTCTCAACCATTACCTGACCCTGCAATGAAGGGGCCTAGGGCTTCTGGACACGCGATCCCACGCCACCACAATCTTCCTGAAGTTCCTATGACCGATTGTCTGCTGGGACGCGACCCCCATGCCCCAATGGGCGCCCGCCCTCCGCCAGTCAATGTCAGCAGCTCTGGGTCTTCCTAGAGCATCTCTGACCTTATTGGGGGAGTGGCTCGCAAACCACCCAGGCCATCGCCTGAAACCATCCTCATCCCCCTACTGGAACCAGGCTCTCCTTGCCCTGAAACGAGTAGGCGCGCGGATCCACCATGCCTTCCCATACAGAAGGGAAGGCCCTGGCCCAGCCCACGTCGCCATGCAATTGTGCACAATGGACAAGTTGTCACAACTCGCCTCAACCCCCAAGATCGTCCTCCCATCCGCCCAAGACTTTTTTGAGCTCCTTCCTCCCTCCGTGAGATTTGACCTTAAGGAATTGTGGAAGGACATCTATCACCCCATCCTGTCAGCAAAGGTGTCCAACACCTTATGGAGGGTGCTCCACTGTTCATACAGGACAGGGGACCGGACTGGCCCTACCTTCCAGCACCAAAGCTGCCCCCACTGTGCAGAGCCTATTGACTCCCACCTCCATCACTTTTTCACCTGTCCAGGTGTCGCCGCATTTTGGCCAAAGGCCCGCGCGCTCCTCCATGCTCAGCCCTGGTCTGGACACCCTGTGCAAGACCTCATGTTTGAGCAGACATTGCCTGGTTGCCACCGACCCCTCCATGTCCTCGCCTATGCCACAGCCATCTGGACCATCCATAACTACTTCCTTCGTGCTGCTTTTGACCAGCAGGTGTGGACCCTTCCACACATGGTCACCCACTTTCAGGTACACTTTGAGATGGCCCTGAAGGTCTGCACTATGTCGCCAACCCTCCCCCGCTCAGTTGTCACTGCAGCACGGCTCTGGTGCGCAAACCCCTCTCTCTCTCTCGATGCCTCCTCCTCCCCTTCCCTTGCCTCAGGCTCTTAGGAGCCCAGGCGTAATTCAATAAACATTGATGAATCCCCTCTCGGGTTGGGACCATCTAGTACTAAAAAAAGGAAGCAGCCTCCAACTTGTGATATGCTTTTAGCCTTGGGCCAGGAATGATGTTGATGTTTCATTAAGTGGTACTAAAAACTTAAACCTTGAGTGAATTGTCCTTCCACCTTTCAGCAATGTTACTGCAATTTTTGTTGATGCTACTGGAATTGCAATCTTTCTATATCCTCTTAAAATATGCATCAAATTGTTGTAGACATAAGTTTTGCCAGTTCCATCAGAACTATTAATAGAAATGAGTTTGTTGTCTTCTCTTCCTTCACAGGCTTGTAAAATGGTTCAACAACATGTCTTTGCTCTTTATTGCATTTGGCATGGCATTATTCACCAAGTCTTTTCTCTTACTCCTGGTTATAATTTTTATTTTGATCAATTAAGAAAATTGGATCAGGAAGCCCAAAATCAGAATTCTTTGTTTCATGAAGTCTCAGGATATCATTGATTTTTGTAAGTTTTCTATCCTTGAAAACATCAGCTGAGTGATACCTTCAAAAATCCTCACTTGTCTTTCCAGATAACAATTAAATAATTCAAGAGGTATAGGATTTTGAAAATTGCAAAACACCAGAATAATAGCAAAAAGATCCCTCATAGAGTTTGTTGACTGATATTGAGAAGCTTCCTCAAGACATCTCAACCACTACTCATCATTTTCAGTAGTCCCCTGGCTCTTACTGTCTTCTCAATAGTTCCACATGTAATGCAATTCACAGTTTTCAGGTTCTCAAATGATGTTGGCTCTCAAACATTTATAAGGAGAAGTTGCATGAAATATTGCTCACGATAAAAGGGCTGACCTTGTACATTTAAGAAATTGTATCCAAATGATATACTCGTTTTTGCCATTTTCTATTAACAAAGCAATATAACTCTCCAATTTTTGGGTAGAGAAACTCTCTTGCATCAGGTTCTGATTGACACGGCTTAAAGTATGCAGTCAGAGTTGTATCTTTGAGGAATCATTCTCTAATGCCTGACGTTCTTGAGCTTCCAGAAATGTAACATTCTGTTGATGAAGTAATTGAACTGCCAATCTAATAGTGTGGTGGCTTTGATGGTGCAATTTAAATACAATAAGTCGCCAAGCTGCTTCTGGAGTTGTTACATTCTACCATCAATGTATTGAGTAATTTCATCATGATCATTGTTTCCAGAGGTGATTTCATCTTTAGACAATTATGACCTTTGTATAAATACTTGTAAAAATACTTTGTTGCCTTCACAGTGGCAAAAATCTCCATATTGGTGTGAGCATTGAACTCTTTGAGGAAAAGCTTGTTATATGGAACTACCCATCAATTGTCAATCCTGACTCCATTATTCATGAAAGAATTACCATCTCTTCATCTAAAGAGGGTAGCCATCAACATTCTCTTGAGTCTCAACGTTGAATTTCTTTAGAAACTCCTTAATGCATTTGCCATGTTCCATACAAATACAGCTATGGTTAAGTTCTACATACGGTCCATGAATTATGTGCTGGATCACAATCTGTAAGTGTTTGGGTTGGAAGTCTTGTCAAGGTATCTCAGCACAGACTACTTCATCAATCATTTCTCTTTCTCTGATTATGTCATCACTTTTTAACATCATCAAGATGTGGGCATGTGGGAGACCCCATTTTTGCCACTCAACAACATAAATGAGGGCAAGATATCTCCCAAAACACCCATATTTAAGCATATCTAAATGAACATTAAGTTTGAGGTGAAACACTCCTGCCACCAAATCTGATCAGTATTGGGGAGTTTGTACAGGATTTAGTTCATTTGTTATCTCAGACCAGTTTGTATTACAGGTAAATGTGAGGAAAATATAAGGTTTATATACTAGTTCACAATCGCCATGACATCCTGGTAATTTTGCATATACCTTGGACTACCATGGAATGTGAAAGGCAATATGCAGTCTTTTCAATTGGACTCTGATGGTCAGCTGCATTTTTAGCAAGGGTATCCATAAGTCCTTGATACTTATCAATTCTTAGTTTTCTTTGATTCTGACGAATATAGAGAAATTGTTTGACTTATATCTCACATAGGAGAGAACCAAATACTGCTGAAAGATCTTGAAGCCATAATAAAGAGGAGTGAATCCATAGTTGTCTCTCTCCATTAGCCTGTATTTGTAAAAGTGCTTTTTTATCCTGTTATGAGATGCAGTTGTTCTTTTTCTGTGAGTCATGTTTAGACCCCATCCAAGTTCACCTCTGGGAAAGAGCAGAGAAAAGGACATTGGATTAATGTGGGGGCTCATGTTGAAGTTTTTAGAAGTCCATGTTAGTTATGGAAAACAGTAAAGTCAATATTCTGAGGAGCATTTCCACTTTCTCCCATAAAGACAATTGCAACCTCAATTTGCACTTGGTACATTGTATCTCCTCTTGTCCTTCTCTGTGTCTTTAAAAAACATACACTTAACTGTTTCAAGATCTTCAACTTGAGAAACAACATCTTTAATTACCTTGTAAGCCTGTGAATACACATTAGATTGCCGCAACATAGTGTCCAACTTTCTCATGACGGTCACCAAGCATTTTTCATTATCAGATCTTCCCATTCTCTCCTCAAGCGCTTGTTTAGAGTTGAAATAATAAAGACAGGCATATGAAGGCATTTAAGGCGACATCAAGTGAGAGGTCATAAACTGTACATCTTCTGAGACTTTGCATGATATTGGTCCTCTTCTTCCACCAAAACTGTGGCCTACTTTGGCATTGATTGATGCAAAATCCAATGCAATGTTGTAGTTGCAAATGTACTCACAAAATTTTTAGACTCTGAGGACTGGCTGAAAAAGAGTGTTATAACTTCAGTGGTATATCAGAGATACACTGAGGAGTTTCTGCACAGAGTTATGCCCACTGAGTAATAGGATTAATGATATGAGGATTGTTGTCTCCAAAATAATGTAATAAACTTTAAATATGGATCAATTTCTCCAATGACACTTCTTTTTTTAATTCAATATTCATTGGATCCTCACTGGTCCACTCACCCTCTACTATTAACAACCAACTCTCTTTCAATTTTCTCATATCACTTATATCTTAGCAATCTCAGTTGATACTGACCCTTTTGCCTAGGCCATTCATTCTGCCATATTTTCATTGGTTCCAGCAGAGTTCACCATTTATTAAATTCACTATTGCCCAAGTTTGAGGTGATCCACTCATTATTCATCACATATCAACATCTCATTATTCATCACATATCAACATCTCATTATTCATCATTCATCAACATCACCTTATCACCTGATTTGGAGGCAATTCAATATATCTTTTCCAACCCAATATTGCCTCATCCCAAGGCGCTTGAATAATTGTAACTCAGAATTATGATCAGCGGATTCTACCTATTTAACCTTAATGACTTAGAGCTTATTGTCCAGTCATATCAGAATCACTACAAAGAGCTCTAATTCTTTGGGCACAGATCTGACAATACATAAATCTGGCATTTTGACTTTTCTGTTATCACAACACATAGGAAAATATCTGCCTGTAACTCTCTCACTAGGAAAATTTTTGCCAAGAAGTCATAACATTGGTCAGACATTGATCTACTGTGAGAGATGGTTTGCTGTCATCATAATTGGTAGCATATGCAGTCTTTAGGTTTCTTCTTATTCTGTTGCCCTCTGGATGTGTGCATTGATACTTGGCCATGGCTTGTTGGTGTACTTCAGGATGTAATTCCTGATATTTTTCCACAGCTTGTTATTATATTTCAGGATGTGATTCCTGATATTTTCCACAGCTTGTTGGTGTACTTCAGTATGTGCTACCTGATATTTTGCTACTGCTTTATGATGTGAAGTAGGTAAATTTTTAGAAGGGTTTGTGCTTCTAAACCTACTGGTTTATGCTGTGCATTATATGTCAGATAGCGTTAGAGTTCTATTAAGTAGATTAAATAAAGTTAGTCATTTTTATTAAAATTAACTACTATTTGAGTTTTAATAAATTATTTAGTTAAAAGTAGTAAATAAAATATAATCACTAATAGCATACTTAAAAACAACCACCCTAGTTAAATAACCTAAATAGATGGCAATTAGTGAGTTTAGTTTGTAAAGTGAGTTTAGTTTAAGATTATCCTGATAAAATTAACAACACCTAAACTATACAATTAAAACTTGAAAAACATATAAAATTGAATATCCACTAAAGTAATTAATTAAAAAAATTAAAATTAAAATAATTATCAACTTTATACTCAAAATCATTAGATGAATTAATCAAACCAGATAGATAGATGGAGGCCAGCAAGTTGAGTATATAACTATAACTATAAATTAACTATCTAGTGAGTGTTATCCCTAAATACAAATAAAAAAACTTCAAAGTGCTTCCCTTTTCATTATATTGTAGTTCTACAATTTAAATTTAAATTTATTTGAGGCATGCTGACCAGGGGATGGACATTGCCAATAAATGCAAAAAAACCCACACCACCGGGCAACAAACAAACAAAACAAAAACCTCTCACCAGGCAGGTAGCGGAGACTGCTAGACCACCATGTCAGAGGGGGAGGGAGGGTAAGGCGGATCTTCCACAGGCTCAGCAAGTTTAGCAGAATTACAGTTGTTGTAGAAGTGGATAAGCGCAGAGAGCCATGGCATTGGGGCATCAGCATGGTGGGGATGGAGACAGGTGAAATATCAGTTACTTACCTCAAGATCAGCTTGGAAGACAGCCTCCATTAACTCCGCCACATGATGCTCCGCTTGGATGCGGGCATCTGGGAGTTGGGCCAAGCTGGCAAGCATCTGACGGGTATTTTTAGAGGCTGGGTTGAATTCAGCTAGTTTTGACACATGCATGACGGCAGTTTTGGAAACATTAAGCAATTTGGAGATTTCCTCCTGTGCCACTTCAGAGAAATCAGGGGGATGTCAATTGTGCTCAGCCCTTTACTGAACTGAGCTATTGACTGGGCCACTGCTTTGCAGAGCTAGCTGCAAAGGGGTGAGGCCGCTGCTGCGATGGCAAGCTGGTGGTCACTTTGGTAGGGGGCAGCATTGGGTTTAGGAGTGTATCATTTGGGGGAGAGGGATTTGTCAGATCTGAATTGTAAAATTCATTCCAATCATAATCAATTGGGCTTTCTTCACCTGTTTCAGCATCCTTATTCATGAGAATTCCACCTGTCTCATCAACCTCATCCAATAGCTCCCAAGGATTCTGGTATATGTGGATAGTGGATGGAGAATTTGGGAGGGTAGGATTCAATAGGGGCGCTTGGGTGCAAATGGTGGTCCAAGCCTGACTCTGATTGGGCAGTTGGTGCCCAGGGTGGGGATTGTGGCTGGATTTGGAGGGGGCTGACTTTCCACGTTGGGTCAACATGTGAGAACGTTGGGCAGGAGGGGGCAACAAAATGCCCCATTCAGATGATGCCAAAATGGGTTCAGAAATTGAACCAAGGGAATTGGCATGGGGGCAGGACCGTTTAGTGTGGTCAAGAGAAAAACAATTGGGGCAAACCAGTTGACTGTGATTGACACAAGCCCAAAAGAAATGCTCAGGTGCTGCAGCGATGCAAGCATGTGGGTGTGATGGTCAAGGCGCTTCCTGACCACCACATAGCCCTGACCCCCCTAAGGCAGGAATTGTGGCTAATAGTACCGCGCATGATTTACATAAGAATGTAGGGCTCAAGGGCAACAACCCTCAAAAATGGCATTATGTCGAATTAGATGCCACAAAATCAATAAAACCTTGAGGCAAAGGTGGCAAAGGTTGATGTAAATGGTGACTGGGCCAATCAGAGGCCGCCAACCCAAATTCTGAGGTCCCATGCGTAGAGATTGGCAATGGCAGAGAGCAGCCCAGCAAATCAGGGGCTGCCAAGCTGAATTATGCCAAAATGGAAGTGGCATGAATCACAGCATTGGACAGCTCAGCGAATCAAGAGCTGCCAAGCTGAATAACACCAGAAAAGGAAATGATGACATTGGGCAGCTCAACGAATCAGGAGCCACCAAGCCAAATCTGCCACTTGTCAAAATTATTGAGAGCCACGGCAAAGGGCAGCCCAGCCAATCAGGGGCTGCCAGGCTGAATTATCCCAAAAATGGGAATTTTGGCAATAAGGTCAAGATGAGTTCTGATTCATCCTTGACAAACAAAAACATATGTGGAAAAGTTTCTGTAATGCCATGGGTACTCAACGAACAGTCTAAACGTGCCTATATGGGAATATTGGAGGCCAAGATTCTTGAAATAGGCCCACGGATAGCCCGCCACCCACAGACTCTGCAGGGTCCAATTTCCCCTCATCCCCATTCCCTAATATAAAAACAAACCAAGAAAAGGTGTTTAAGACAACTTTGTCTTCTAATATACAATAAAAAACCTTAAAAATCGAAAATAAAATTTTGAAATTTCAAAATCATTTATTTAAGATCTTAAGGTGAATTGTGGATTTTGAGTGAAGCAACATGGACCATTCCTCAGATTTTAACAGAGCTGTCACCTCTCTGTATGCTCTCTCTGGAGGCCAAACTGCCCTCCTCAGTGCAAGCATCATCCTTACAGTGTTTCAGGGATATCTAAGCAGCTCAACAAGCCAATAGATGAGGGACCTCACCACAGCGGCTCTCTCTTGCCTATAGGCCCTCACATGGGCCCTCTTGCCCAACTGCTTTGTGGCAATGTGGAGAGGCCCCATTTGTCACATTAGACGAAGTTCATTCAACCTCATCTCCCCTTTTATGGGATGGGATGGAGAGACCACATGGAAGAGCCCTACCTGCTTGGTATGAGCACACTACCACTCTCCTGATGGTCATCTTCTCCATCCTGTTCCTGCTGAGGGAAGCCGCTCATCTCCTCCCATCCCAAGGGAATTCAATCGCTTATGTCCAACACGTTGATGCCATGTCCGAGTTTAGACAAGCATTGACCCCAGAGGAGTTGAGTTTATGCATGGTACCTTCTCCCGCGTTAGATTACAGGCCTGCCTTACAGCGGCCTCTGGGGGTACAACAGCCGCGTCCCTCCAGATTGCCCAGGTGATAGCGGACCTACTGAAGAACCTGTCAATCTGGCTTACCGACCTATTGGAGACTCAGCTGTCCCTTCCTGCTTCTCTGGAGGACTGCCTCCACCTTGTGGAAAGAGCCGCCACCCCAAATGACTCTCAGGATGCCACCTGGTCTGCGCTCTTGGCCCTCAGCCAAGGGAAAATGGCTGTCAAGGAGTATGCTCAGTTGTTCTGACCCCTAGCCAAAGCCGCCAAAGTGTCTCCTTCCCAGATTACACGGATGTTCAGACAGAACCTTTGCCTAGAAATCCTCACAGCTATGGCCGCCACCCGCCTGGGGGCAACCTTGGAAGAAGAGGTCACTGTTGCTTCCCAGGTAGAAAACCAGCTAGCTTTGGCCCAAGCCAGGGCCCCTGTGCCTGGGAATCACAGTAGATTCTGTGAACGACGCGCGGAGTCAGAGCCCATTCAAGCCACATGGGGCAACAGGAGCAGGGGGCCCTGGGGGGGAATGCCCCACGCCTTGCAGCTCCTGCACCCACTGCTCCCAGCGGCCCAGACGGCCCCACTTACAACCTTCGCCTGACCTCTGCACGCATCTCTTCACTCAATAAAGGAAATGGTTCCTCCTACCTGTTTATTCCGTTTACTTTGAAGCGAAAGAAGAAAGAGAAAGGGGCCAAGTTAGAAAAACTGTGAGATTTAGTGGATACTGGGGCTGAAGAAAACTACATGGACCGAGAGCTAGCCAAGAAATTAAGAGTAAAAATGTGAGAAAAGGGTACCATGACCCTTGAAGACACCTCCAAGTTGTCGGAATGCTGGGAGTTTGAGCCCAAGATCAAGCTCCAACAGGGAATCCACCATTTCTGGGAAGACTTTTGCGCCATCCAGAACCTGCCCCACCCCATCGTTCTGGGCATGAAATGGTGGCATAAGTACTCCCCACACTTTGATTTGGAGGAGGGCCAGGTGATGCTTCACCCCAAGGAACAAGAGCCCTTGTCATTAGAATTCTTTACCTCTAGCAGAAGCAGGCCTGGTGTAAACTCTGTGCACTTAGGGACAGAGAAGGAACAGATACTGGAGGAATTTGGAGACTATGAGCACCTGTTCCAGAAGAGCATCACCTCCCCTGCGATCCACAGGGCCCCTTTGCATTCTCGTTAAGTTCAAAGGGGATGCTGAGCTCCCAAAGGAAGCCTGATGTACCCCCTGAATCCCAGAGCAAGGGAAGCCCTAGACCAGTACGTGAAGGATATTTTGGAGCGAGGGATGATAGTGCCCTCAAAATCTCCTGTGGTATCTCCCATCCTCCTGGTCCCCAAGGCCAATGGCGAGCTCCGCCCCTGTGTGGACTACCACCGCATAAATGCCATAATGGAAACGGACCCCTACCCCATCCCGCTGATGGCGAGCATCTCACAGATGATCGCTGGGAGTCAGGTGTTCTCTAAGTTAGACCTGGTTGACGCTTTCAACCAAGTGCCAGTTGTACCAGAGCACCAACAGTACACGGCATTCAAGTGCCACCTAGGGGTATATGAATACAGGGTTATGCCGTTTGGACTCAAGAACGCCCCTGCCGTTTTCCAAGGACCATTGACCATGCCCTGGGCGACTTGATTGGGAGATGCTGCGTCGCATACATGGATGACATCTTGGTGTTCTCCAAGTCTCGTGAGATGCACACAGAGGACGTCAAGAGGGTCCTCAGTGCACTGGACAAGGCCAACCTGCATCTAAAGCCCTCCAAATGCGAGTTCTACAAGGGCTCAGTGTCTTTCCTAGGAAACGTTGTATTTGAAAAGGGGAAAGCCATCTGCCCAGACAAGCTGATGGCAGTGAAGGAATGGGCAGCGCCAACGGACAAGACAGGTGTGCGCAGTTTCTTAGGTGTGGTGAATTTCCTGAGGAGATTCACCAAGGACCTCTCAGAAACAGCTGCCCCGCTTACCCAGTTGACTGGGCAAGTCCCTTTCAAATGGGGAGGAAGAAGAGAGGGCGTTCCAGGCCATCAGGAGGCCCTCCTCACAGCGCCAGTCCTAGCGCACCCAGACGCCAATTGCCCGTTCATTGTAGAGACAGATGTGTCGAATTTCGCCATTGGGGCAGACCTACTGCAGACAGGGGAGGATGGTTTGGACCACCCGGTATGCTACTTCAGCAGGAAGATGCTACCAGTGGATACCAACTACCCTATCTATGACAAGAAACTGCTGGCGATTGTCGCAGCACTGGATGAGTGGCAGCATCATCTGTTGTACGTGCGCCATCTGTTCATGATCTGAACTGACCACAGGGCCTTGGAGTTCCACAAGAGCCCCCATAGGATGAACCAAAGACAAGCCGCTGGCACCTGGAGCTATCTCAATATGATTTCAAGATAGAATATAAGCCCAGGAAGAGCAACCTACTCCCAGACCTACTCAGCTGGGACCAGAAAATGACCTTCGCAAAGGAGGAGCTAGATGAGTTCAACATGGCCACGATGCTCCCTCCCCAGCTGTTTGCATCAATACAGGAGGAACGCGCTGACCTAAAAGAAAGAATTTGGACAGCCCAACAATGCACCAAATTTGGAGAAATGGTCAGGAGAAAGATAGAGGGAGGGGACCCCAGCGAAGGTTACAAGAACTTCAGGAAGGAGGGAGGCCTCATCTTGCACCATGACCGCCTATGGGTTCGACGCTCAAGCTTCAAACTGAGGTAATGGAGCTATGCCATGACCACCCCCTGGCGGGACACCCTGGGGTGGGAAAAATGATCAAGCTAATACACCAAAACTACTCCTGGCTGGGCCTAGTGGGAACAGTGAGAGGGTATACCGCGCGCTGCCTTACCTGCACCTGATCAAAGCCATCCCATAACAAACCTGCAGGGAAGCTCAAGCCACTTCAGATCGCTCAAATGCTGTGGACTTTCCTGAGCGTAGATTTTATCACCTGGCTCCCAAAATTGGAGGGCTATGACGCAGTCATGGTGGTGGTGGACTGACTAATGAAGTATGCTGAGTTATTCCCCTGCACCTCTAAGGTCACAGTGAAGGACATGGCCAAAATCTTTGTGAGGGAGGTCTTTGCTTAATATGGACTCCCAGATGAGATCATCTCAGACAGGGGCCCACAGTTCATCTCCAGGTTTTGGGATCACCTCCCAGAAAATTTAAAAATTAAACCTTGCCAATCCTCTGCCTACCACCCCTAGTCAGATGGCCAGATGGAGAGGGTCAATTCAGACCCTGGAACAGTACCTACGGTGCTACCTCACCACGTGAAATGATCATTGGATTAAGTGGCTGAGGATTGCACAGTTTGTGTACAACAACCTGGTGCATTCATCAACCAGAATGTCGCCCTTCTTCACAAACCATGGGTATCAACCACAGATGATGGAGGGACATGCAAGAGAACAAATCCTGCGGCGGACAAGTTAGTGGCCAGAATAAAGGAAAATTTTGAGATTTTGAGAGCCAACCTGGAGAAGGTGATGGAGGCTCAGAAGAGGAAGGCGGATGCGCATTGCTCAGAGGCTCCACCCCTCAAAGATGGGGACTACATATTAATAAATGCAAAACACTACACACCCCCGGAAAGTGTAGAAAGTTCAGAATGGTCAACCTGGGACCCTATAAGGTCATCCAACAGGTGAATGAGGTGGCATATGAATTGGAATTCCTGGAAGGTTTGTGCGCACACCCAGTTTTACATTTTTCACAGCACCGGAAGTACAAAGGACCCATACCAGCAAAGCTGGAGCCAGTCCAGTTGGACAACCCAGGGGAGGCAGAATATGAGGTGGAGGAGATTCTAGACACCAAGATCGCTTGCAAAAAGTGATGGTACTTGGTGAAATGGGTCAGCTACCTGATAGAAGAATCCTCCTGGAAAACTGCCGCCGATTGCACCAACTGTCCCCGGAAGGTGGAGGAATACTGGGGGTGTAGGGGGCTCTCCTCTGAGGGGAGTGATGTGATGGTCAAGGCGCTGCCTGACCACCACATAGCCCTGACCCCCCTAAGGTGGGGATTGTGGCTAATAGTACCACACACGATTTACATAAAAACAGAGGGCTTGAGGGCAATGACCCTCAAAAATGGCATTCTGTCAAATCAGATGCCACAAAATCAATAAAACCTCGAGGCAAAGGTGGCAAAGGTTGACATAAATGGCGAATGGGCCAATCAGAGGCCGCCAACCTGAATTCTGAGGTCCTATGCATAGAGATTGGCAATGGTAAAGAGCAGCCCAGCAAATCAGGGGCTGCCAAGCTGAATTATGTAAAATTGAAAGTGGCATGAATCACAGCGTTGGGCAGCTCAGCGAATCAAGAGCTGCCAAGCTGAATAACACCAGAAAAGGAAATGATGACATCAGGCAGCTCAACGAATCAGGAGCCACCAAGCCAAATCTGCCACTTGTCAAAATTATTGAGAGCCACGGCAAAGGGCAGCCCAGCCAATCAGGGGCTGCCAGGCTGAATTATCCCAAAAATGGGAATTTTGGCAATAAGGTCAAGATGAGTTCTGATTCATCCTTGACAAACAAAAACATATGTGGAAAAGTTTCTGTAATGCCATGGGTACTCAACGAACAGTCTAAACGTGCCTAGATGGGAATATTGGAGGCCAAGATTCTTAAAATAGGCCCACAGATAGCCTGCTACCCGCAGACTCCGTGGGGTCTAATTTCCCCACATCCCCCATTCCCTAATATAAAAACAAACCAAGCAAAGGTGTTTAAGACAACTTTGTCTTCTAATATATATAATAAAAAACCTTAAAAATTGATAATAAAATTTTGACATTTTGAAATCATTGAGATCTTAAGGTGAATTGTGGATTTTTGAGTGAAGCAACATGGACCATTCCTCAGATTTTAACAGAGTTGTCACCTCTCTGTATGCTCTCTCTGAAGGCCAAACTGCCCTCCTCAGTGCGAGCATCATCCTTACAGTGTTCCAGGGATATCTAAGCCGCTCAACAAGCCAATAGATGAGGGGCCTCACCACAGCGGCCCTCTCTTGCCTATGGGCCCTCACATGGGCCCTCTTGCCCAACTACTTTGTGGCAATGTGGAGAGACCCCATTCATCACAGTGGGGGATTTGTTGGGTGATGGTAGGGTGGTGGGGAATAATAATGGCAGTGGCAGAAGGGCCTGCAAGGTGCTCTGCACCAGAAGGAATGGCAAAGACCAGGTTGGGCTGAGTGCCATAAGACAAAAGCCCATTCATCAACTCATTGTAAAGAATTTAGGGTGGGAGATACAAAGGGAGGTTGGCAAATGACACCACTAGATTGGTATCATCAGGGAGACAAGTTTGGGTGGTGGGGATGGGGGTATTTTTATAAATGAGTGGAGTCAACACTGCCACTGCTGCATCTGCTTTCATTGGGAAGCCTATATTAAAATAGCCCTTATAAGGGCAGAAATCAATGAAGCCAGCTGGCGTGAAGGCAGCGGTGGCAAGTTTGATAATTGCCTTGTCAGCATATGGGAATAAATACCTATAGTTGATACAGAGGCAATAACAGATGGTGGATTTGGGTAGGGCAAGAGGATGGGGGTGAGTTGGGTGGATGTGCGCAAGGTGAAGCGCTAAGTCCTGTGGGGGGACAAATTGGCCAGTAAAGTTTGGTAGACTATTTGAGCCTATTTGACTTTGTTTCCTTGCTGGGTGGAAAATGCTGGGAGGTGGAGCACCGCTGCCCCACACTGGAGCAGCAGGTGGCAGATCCACTGACATCAAATGGGAAAAGGTCATGGCCAGGTGGCGGTGGATAAAATTAAACTTTTTTATATAAATTTGCTTGAAAGTGAGTTTGAGCAGAAAAAAAGCTTTAGTTCTATAATTTAAGCAAGGATATTATTACTAAAATTATCAGTGCTTTGATACCTTTATTATTTTAGTTTTATATACTTAGGTAAATATTTAAATTTGAGTAAAACTTACCTAAAAATATAGTACCTATTTATAAATTAATTTTAGAAAAAAAGCTTTAATAAATCAAAATACAAAAAAACTTATAGCAAGATCATCAATAAAGCTTGAATTGTGGAGATCATTTAATTGGGTAAAATTCATAGTTAAGGTTTATATAACTAATTTTATTAAAACTTTAATAAATCAATCTATAACTCTAACATATAGCAAGCTCATCAGTGGAGCTTGAAATATGGAGAAGATTTGATTGGGTATAATTATGGTTAAGTTTTTTTAGTACTAGATAGTCATAATTATGGATAAGTTTTATATAGCTATTGGGTAAAAAGCTTTAATAAATTAAGTTACAATACTTTATAATAAGCTCATCAGTAAAGCTTGAATTGTGGAGATACTCTGATTGGGTAAAATATATAACTATGTTTTATATAATTAATTAAGTTAAATTCATAGTTAATTTTTATATTAAATAGATAGTTTTGGGTGAGCAATTTGATGAATTTTAAATATTTGAGGTGGGTTGACCTTGGGATAAATATACCACACTGAGAATTTTTCTAGCCATTACAGGTTTTGAACTCAAAACCTGTACTAGGGTGGAAGCAGTTTTACCTGCCAGGCTAACCACCCTCAAAAAATCATTTTATGTATGTTTTATTCAAGGCAAGGGTAACAGGGGACCCTTCTTGCCAACACAAAAATAAAAAGGAAGGTAAAAAAGCAATAAGCTAGAAACTCACTTTAACCTTCTGCTATATCAAGACAGGCTCACACCTATCCTGACATATCAGAGGGGGAGTATGTATGTATGTATGTTTGTATGTATGTGGAAGACATATTATCTCTTGAAAGAATGAACCAAAAATCACCAACCTTGGCACAAAAATTCCATAAATTAAGGGAACGGTCATAGGCTATTTTTTAAAAAGAATATATAAATTTCTATAAAAAATATAAGAATGAAAAAATATATGGTTCTAATGGTAATTGTATATCATTTCGGGTGAGCGTTTCAGTTTTATTCGTTTAATTTGTTAGGTTCATAGGTTTCGATAAGCAGTTTGTAGTTTTTGGTTGATTTAAAAGTTCAAAAATCGGTTTTGGTTGAGTGGTGGTTAGTAGATCTAGGTTGATTCGATGGGCTCAATAGTTTCAGGTAAGTGGTTAATGGTTTAGTTATTTCGATAGGCTCATAGGTTTTGGTAGGTGATTTGTAGTTTTTAGTTGCTTTGATAAGTTCATTGCTTTTGCCTATGTTAAGAGGTTGGCGGTTAATCAATATTCGATAGGTTTAATGGTTCTAAACTTATCCATGGCCATCTTCTAATAATTAAAGCTTAAAACAATTGGAAATCATCTAGTGATAAAAAACGTCGAATGAGTACTATAGTAAAGCAAGGGCAAGTTGCTATCTTAAAATTCAATGAGTGGGACAAAGCCAACTTGAGCTCTGTTGGTACAGTCTAACCTACAATAAATTTTAAGTATTTTATATCTGTATAAGTTAATATCTTACTGAATAGCAATTTAACTCTTGAGATAGGTTTGGCGGGTTTGTATTTTAGTAGTCTACTAGCCGATTTACCCATGCTTCGCTACGGTGTCTATAGAATTAAAGATTTTCAATTTATTAATTTAGATTTTATATTATAGACAAACAAAACCACTCAGCCAAATCTAATTGCTCAATCGAATCAGCCAAAAACCACCAACCACTCAGGTAAACCTAACTGAACTTATCAAATCAACCAATAACTAATCACCCCTCAAAACTAAACTGTGTCCTATCAATTCGAACAAAAGCCATCAACCACTCGGCCAAACAAAATAAACCTATCGAATCAATCAAATACCAAACTGCTACCCAAAACATCTCTATATATTTAAAATCATTGTGTACGTGACATATATTCCAAACTACTAAATCAACTTCTACTTAACTTGCCAAAAGTATTTTATTAAATAGGTGAACCAAATTAGGCAGGTTTTTAAAATATACAAACCTAACATCCAGATACCCGTGCTTTGCTACAGTATTTAGCTTATAAAATGATAAGCTCACATTGTAGCCTATAGGCTGTGCCAGCACTACTCTCAAGCCACTCGGACTAATAGCTCTGCTGTTGCCCTAGTGGCTGGTGAACTGAATATCCTAACTACTTAACCTACTTAAACTCTAATACTGATTTTTGTTGAGTTTCAGGTGAGCAATTTGGTGAATTATTAGATAGTATTCGCCAATTCTCATCCACTCACCCAAATAGATTGAACCCATCAGGCTTGACAATTTCAGATACGATCTTATTTGCCAATTCTCACCCACTCACCCAAAAGATTAAACTTATCAGACTCGATTAGCTTCAGATGCCATAGTGTGAATTATTAGATAATATTCGCCAATTCTTACCAACTTACCCAAATAGATTGAACCTATCATACTCGATAGTTTCAGATTCGATCTTATTTGCCAATTCTCACCCATTCACCCAAATAGATTAAACTTATTAAAATCGATTAGCTTCAGGTGAGCAATTTGGTGAATTATTCAACAATATTTGTCAATTTTCACCCACTCGCCCAAATAGATTAACCCATCAGGCTCGATAATTTCAGATTCGATAAGATTCGCCAATTCTCACCCACTCACCCAAATAGATTGAACCTATCAGACTCGAAGGTTTCAGATGTCAGTCAGTCAGTCAGTGAGTGAATGTGTTTTATTAAGTAGATAATAGAAGCAAGTGCTTATGCATGCGTGATGCCAGCAAAAATTACAGCATGTAGAGTTTTAAAATTTTGGATATAGGTGAACGGGAGGAGGGTCCGTGAGCACCTTGAACCTGGATATTTAATTTTCATTAAAAAAAGTTATATATAGGATTTTAAAATTATATATATTTTAACTGGTAATCGATATATTTTAGTTGGGCAATTTTATATGGGTGATTCAATAGTTTTAATGGTTTTGCCAAGTGGTTTGGTGTTATTTGATAATTTGTTAGGCTCTTTAGTTTTAAAAAGCAGTTTGGCATTCTTTGGTAATTTGGTAAGCTCAATGGGTTTGCCACGCAACTTGGTATTTAGTTAATTTATTAGGCTTGATGGTTTGCCAAACGGCATAGTGTTTGGTTAATTTATCTGGCTCAATGGTTTGCCAAGTGGTTTACTACAAGCTCTCATTGGCACAGCCTCCATTCGGCAGTCACCAGCTACGCTGGTGACCTCTTTCTGGTATCTGTGCTGTAGCTATGCTCTGAGCCCCATTTAACTCAAAAAACTATCAATTGTGCCACTTGATTAACAGCTTCACTGTTGCTCTTGTGGCCTATGAGCTAAATTATTACTATTTAAATAACTCTGAGCAATGCTCTAAGGTTCAAAATGCTTATGCTAGTATGGTATAATACTATAATAATGTCATTTGTGCCACTCAGACTAACAGCTTTGCTGTTGCCCTCATGGCTGAGGAAATAGTAGCATAACTCCACATAAAAACTTCATAATATAATTAAGCTTACAAATTTAAGCAAACTGAGTATATCAATAAAACTAAGTGCTTTAGTACAGATTAAAATATAATTATTTAAGGTTATTTTAATTAGGTGATGTATAGTAGTAATTAAAAAATAGACATTAGGATAAGCCAAACATTAAAAGAGTAAATATTTTAACATAGTCATAATATAATAAAGGCAATATTCTCCAAAATTTATAATTATTACTGATTAAATTGTTTGAATATTAAAGCCTGGAGAAAACTAAGCATAATTTTAATTTGCCACCAATCTATCACTTCTCAAAATAAGCAATTCATATATTGATATATTATAGTAGATCAATTAGAAAAAATAAAAATTTACCTTGATAATAATATTAGCAAATATTTAGGATGGTAACAGCTTATGGTAAAATCAAAATCAGCAAAACTACTACTTTATATTAGATCAAATAAAAAATTAAAAACTTATTCTGATGATGTTAGTAAACACAGAAAATTACAATGGTTTATGCTGAAATCAAAATCAATAAAATAATAAAAATATTACCAAATAAGAAGCAAAACTCACCTTAAAAGAATGTTTGCAATCATTACAGATAATTGCAGATGATTGTACTGGAAACAAACATTTAGTGAAAAATAAGTATAATTATCAAAAAACTTACCTTGAATATACAATAAACAAATCAGTTCACAGATGATCATACTGGAAACAAACTTTGAATAGCTTTAATAAACTAATATTTATAGATAGTAATAAATAAGTAAAACCAACAAAAAGCTTACCTTAAAAAGAGCTCAGTAGCACTCTTAAGATTTAAGAATATCATGCTGGGATCAAAAAAAAACCCAAAAAACTATTAACTAAACTTACATTTTACTGCTAAACCAATAAAAACAAATATTTAGCAAATATATTTCACAAATGACCAAACTATTAAAATAAATACCTTTGAGTTAGATATAAATCTTCAATTTAAGTGAGGATAATAAAAATCTATCTAGTAATTTTTAATAAAAAATCTTAAATAACCAAAAAATCTTAATATGCTTATTTATGCAATAAAATTATAAATCTGCAAATTTAAGCATAGATAATAGAAACAACAATTTAGTGAATGTTTTTTCTAAATCCTGAATAGCCAAAAACTAAAAAGGCTTACCTTTGCATTAGAATTACAATTCTGCAATTTAGGTGGGGATAATCAAAACAACAATCTAGTGAATGTTTTTCCCAAATCTTAAATAACTATGAACTAAAAAGTTCTTACCTTTGCATTGAAATTATAATTCTACAAATTAAGCAAGATAATAAAAACATCTATATAGAAAATCTTTTTACTAATTTTATAAAAAACCAAAAACAAAAAGTTCTTACTTTAAGTTTCATTTATTATTCTGTAATTTAAGTAGGGTGTTATCACTAAAATTATAAATAAATAGTATAAAATCTTTATTTTGTATTCTTATTCTAACACTTAGGTTTATATTTGTTATTGGAAATAACTTACCTAAAAATGCAATAGCTACTTATACATTCATATTAAAAAAAAAGCTTTCAAATTCAATTTTCTAACAGCTTACATCAGGCTCATCAGTGGAACTTAATTTTAAAGTGATTTTATTGGTTGGAGATTTTGCAGTTAAGTTTTATAGATTTGGAAGCTTTAGCATTAAATCACATATATTTTTATATATAAATAAATTGAAATAACTTGGAGAATTAGAGAATAGTTTTGTATTTTAAATCTCAAGGATTCCTCCATTTATCTCCAAATAACTGCCACCTCAGGGTGGGGGTAGTAAAAGCTAGATTTCAGCTCTTTAATTCACTGAAATTACCTTGCTTTTTGAGGCTAACAAAGTTTGACCATTTCATAAAAAAGTATATGGAGAATCTAGTATATATATATATATATAATTAAATAAATCTGATATCTATTATTAAGTATAAAAATTAGATGAATCTGATAGATATCTTTATTCATGATCATTAGAAAATTAGAGAATTTGTTTTATATTTTGGAATTCCTTTATATATGATTATAATTAAAATAAATCTGATTTGGATAGGCAGTTTCATTTATGGTTATTTAAAGGAAAATATTGGAAAATTGGAGAATATATTTTTTATTGAGAATTGAGTTTATATGTATAATTTTAAAGATACCCTGAATATCTTTGAAGTCATGCTCACCATCAAGGCGGGTCATAAAGTGATATTAAAGCTTTTTATTTTACTACAAAATAAACTTGGGGGTAAAACTACCTTTAAGTGATCTGATTGTCATGGAAATGGCTGATAAGAATTAGACTGGGCTCCCAGTCAGGGTGTGTGAGAACCCAGCGGAGAGCCCTGAATGCCAAGGGCACAGCGGTCTGTGTGACTAGAAGATGGGGGGATCTAGTGGGGATGTGAGGAAAGAAAATGTTTATAAATGTACCAAAGGCCCCCAAGGCAAACCAGATGGTTGCAATGGGGGCAACCGCGAGTCTTGTGGAGGCAACCCCAAGGGTGGGAGAGGTGAGGAGGATGATGACTCCTTCAGGTGCGCGGTTGCTGGCCTTTGGTTATGGGTAGGTGAGTCTGTACACCAGAGAGGGGCAGCACAGGACCCACCGCGCGTGGACAGGGGTGCTGTCAGAGGGGAAAACAGGCCCACAACGAGCGTTAGGGCCGAGTCCCCCTTGGTTGGGGACTCTGGGCCCCTTAGGTGGGTGGGATCAATGACAGACGAGCTAAGTGTGGGGGCTAAGCTCGCGGGCACTGGGGCAGGGGCGCCCTGAGGCTGCTTCAATAGGGGGGCGCTCTCAGGAAACCTGATGGCGAAGTGAACGGATGGGTATGCATTTAAAAGATATGCAAAAATGGACAGAGTTGACTCCATCATTGAGAGTGAGGCAGTTTACTGCAGATATGATCTACCACCGCGTGGTGGGGTTGAGCAACTGGATGACCCATTTGGCAATCATTGGTATGACAATTTGGGCAGCGCACTTTGCTGAATTGATCGGTGGAATTTTGAACAAAAAAAACAAACAGGCAAG
>JAKSZP010000414.1:0-83535 GCA_022478985.1 Massospora cicadina | reverse complement strand
CTCTTCTTTTATGTCTAAGATTTATTTAAAGCTTCGTTTAATGGACATGACATTCATGATTGGGTTAGATATTATTAAAACCAGCAATGACAGCAGCTATGGCATTGTCCAGAGTAATCATCTTTGAGTTCAACAGCATCTGGGACTTTATATAAAAGTGATCATCAATCTAGCAAATGTTTCATACCAGCATAGTGCAATATTATGAGGGCCTGTTTCTTCATACTCAGACTTTGCTTTGGCCCAAATTTTTGATGAGCGCCTCATTTACTTCTCTCAAGGTATGCAAGTCGTCCATTGAGCAAAAATAACCTCTAAAGCCATATGGCTCAAATAAGATAAAATATGCTTACCCTTTTGATGATCAGTCACACCTTCCATCACATCTTCATAGACATAGAGGAAAGATTCAATACTTCCTTCGCTAGGTGTAAACTTTTATTTAAACATGGGTTTAAAACTAGTGGCCTCCAATATGGTAATGACATATACTCCAAAAGCTTCAGATTTTATAATTTCTGTTCTTATGTTACTCTTTTCAACTTGACATTCAAGTCGACATATTTAGTCCTGTAGAAGATTGAGATGTTGCTCCATTTCCTCCAGGGTAAAGCTTGTCGTAATATCTAGAAGATTGACTCTTTTATCAAGACCAACTTTATCATTATCTAAATTCTTACCGTGTGTGTCTATATCATGAATTTGTTAGTGAGCGGATGAGCATTATGTTCACAAAAGCTTGTTCACAACTTCCAATACCTAATGCGCTGATTCAAGTACTCTTTCATCTCTTTGCATTTGGTGCTCTGAGAAGGCTTGTCATTCTTGGCTTTCATTTTCTTCTGTAAGAGTATTCCAGCCTTTCTCAGCTTCGTTAAGGTAATGATAGTTTTATTTAATGTCCTCTACTCTGTTGATTGTTTCTCAAATTTGCTCTCCAAAAATCTGAGTCACTCAGTAATGGAAAGAGTAGATTCCTGAGTCACATGATTTCTAAATTCTGTTTAATCTGGGATACTCACGACATAATATTTTGTGACACTGATGAAGTCTCAGAGGTTCAAAGGACCTCCAGCTTAAAAATTCATTGTAGGCTTGCTCTAGTTAAGCCTTGAGGATGGAGATCTTCTCTTCCTCCTGGTGACATCTAGTGAAATCTTGAGCAGCAATTTCGCCATGAGCTTTACTATATTGTCATCAGAGCTCTTAAAAGAAGACATCAAGTAATTGCTTGGTATTATCATTTGAAACCTAGACGTATCTTTGAAAAAGCTTCACAACTTCCTCCACATACTTGATAACACTGGAATTAATAGATCACATTTGATTATGGAGTAAAGAATTTTGGAACAGTTTGCTCAATCAAACGGAGTATATCTCCTATAGTTTGTGATGCTAAACTATAAAGCTGCTCATAGGCATTTTTAACCCCTTGGGTATTGATATGATGCTGGAGTTTCTTTTTTATAGACTCCTATTAAATGCACAATATGATAAAGCGCTGGGCATACAAATCTCAAGATATAGTGAGAGATATTTGTATTGATCAATAACTCTTTGGGGAAAGAACTAGAATCATACATGTTCATTAGAGCCCTGTTTATGACTGGTGCCCTTTAGCAGTTGCCTCTTACTCCTGGCTTAATGACTCAAAAATAACTTTTTAATCTTTTGTTGATAATTCAACTAATATGATGAGATTCTGAGATCTCAATAAAATTTTCTTGGGTTCCTTAAACGGTAAGATGGGTGGACTTCCCAATTAATCATCTTCTTCACCGTTTCCATTGTGCACCCAGCAGGTGAAACTATCAATCAGTTTATCTTATATGGTGTGATCAATTAGTTGCAGTTTTCGTTAAACGTCAGCTGAGTACCTGTGGTGAGCACCAGCCTTTAGGGCTTCCATTCTCAAGCTTGATAATGCAATGCCGTGGAGCCTGAAAGTCAATACTTGAAGCTGGCTAAGTTTAATGACTAGTATATTTTTTATGTAAAAAAAGTGGCAAGTCACATGTTAGATCCATAGACTAGAATTATAGTCCTATGGTGGGTATGGCGAAATGGACTTATTGAAGTCAAGTACCAAAATAAGATATATAATTAATGACGTAACTTTATTATTGCATAAAATTGGGGTTTTTAGAAAATTGTTCTTTTCGCTCAATCTTACTTTTGAGCAAATTTTACAAAAAGTTTAGATTACCTACCACCATCTAAGCACATCCGTTTTTTAATTAATTTTCTTGGATCCGCCGCCTGCTGCTTCAATTTGTGGCAGCAGTGATCAACCTCCCAGCATTTTATGCCATGTAACGAAACACATTTGAATGGGCTTGAATAGTCCATTAAAATCTACTGGCCAATTTGTCCCTATGTGGGACTTAGCGCTTCACCTTGCATGCATCCACTAGACTTGCCCCCATTCTCTCGCCCTCCTGAGATACACTATTCAATTTTCCTTTGTGTTGACTACAGGTGTTTATTTTCATATGCTGACAAAGCAATAATTAAACTCGCCACTGCTTCCTTTGTGCCAGCTGTCTTTATCAATTTCCGCGCTTTTAAGGGCTATTTCTATATAGATTTTAAAATGGAGGAGGACGCTGCAGCAGTTGATTTGAATCCTCTAATTTATAAAATACCCTCATCCCTAGTACCAGAACTCGTCTCCCTGATGACACCACACTGGTGGTGTCATTTGCTAACCTCTCTTCGCATCTTACCCCAGTTTTATATTATGTGTTGATGTTGGGGCTTTTGCTTGTAGCACTCAGCCCAACCTAGTATTCACCATTCCTTCTGGTGCAGAGCGCCTTGCTGCCCCTTAAGCCACTACCACCATCATCCCAAATCACTCTGCCATTACTTATCAAATTCCCCACATGCTCACATTGCTAAGGTGCTGGAGCATTTCTTTTAATCTCATGTATATAGCGGTCAATAAATTTGTCCCCTCTGTTTTGAGCTTGACCACTCTAAAAGTTCTTGTCCCTATGCCGCTTCACCTGTTATTATTTCTGAACCCTTTTCAACCGGAATATGAATGGGGCATTTTGTTTCCCCTCCCACCCAACATTCTCACTCAATGGCCCAATATGGTAAAGCACCCAACAAAACATCCAGCCACACTCACCACCTTGGGCTCAATCCAACCAAATCAGAGTCAGGATTAGACCACCATTCATACTCAAGAACTCACCCATTCGCCAACTACCACTCACCCAAATTCTGCATTCATTATTCTCGTAAACCAAAATCCTTGGGACCTATTGGTTGAGGTTGATGAGTCAGATTAATTGTCACAAATGAGGATGATGGATCTGTTGAAAAAGGCCCAGATGAATATGAATGGACTGAATTCTATAGTTCTGATTTTGATAAACTCCTCTTCCCAGACGCTATGCTCCTAAACTCAATGCCGTTCCCTTCCAAAGTGACCACCAGCTTGCCTTAGCAGTTGTGGCCTCACCCCATTGCCACCACCTCCACAAAGCAGTGGCCCAATCAGTTGATAAATTAAATGAAGGGCTAAGCATAATCAATTTTCCCCTGATTTTTCTGAAGTAGCACAGGAGAAAATCACCAAATTGACCAATGCTGCTAATGACGTGGTCTTACATTATGTGGAACTAGCAGCATTCAACCCAACCTTTAAAAATAACCTGGCAAAATTTAGCCAATTTGGCCCTACTCCCAGATGCCCTCCTTCAAGCTGAACATCATATTGCGGAGTTAATTGAGTCTGTCTTCCAGGCTGATCCTGAGGTAAGTAACAGTTAATTCACACTCTTTAAACCAACCACACTGATGCACCAACGTCCTTGCTCTCAGCTTTTGTCCTCTTCTACAATCAATATGCTTCTTCCACAAATCCTTCACCTGAAGAAGAGCTGTCTGACCCACCCTCCCCCTCTGCCATGGTGGGTTAGCGGTAATTCACTTCCTACCTGGTTGGAGGTTTTATTTTACTTTATCTTGTCTTGTCACCCGTTTGCTTTAGCTTTATTGCTTTAAATCAGTAATGTCCATCCCCTGGTCAGCATGCCTCAAAAAAATTTAAAAATTGGGGGTTTTATATAGTCACATTTACAGTACAAGCCCCATAAGGAAAAGGATTAATAAAAATAATGGGGATAAAAATATGCAAAGAAGGCTCTAGATTAAGAGATACAGAAGGTACAATACCTTTGTATCATATTTTTGATAGGGAATAATTGTAAGTTGTATACCCAAGTCAGATGAGACTGGGGTCCCTTGGGTGGATTATTTAGCAGCCTCTTGACTCTTATCTTTTTTGGGTCAAATTAATTTGCTGTCTCACGTGCCACCTTGAGTAGTGATCGCCTGACCTTCTGATTATTCTTCATAATATTTAAGCATGATTTCATCTCTGGGTATCTAAAGCTCTATTTGGTCTGTCAGAATTTTCCTAGATGCAACTTGAGCTGTTCTCTTATAAAATTCTTTGAGTAATTATTGAGGTAATTCTTTTAAGCCCTTTTTAAGTCTAGGTTCTATTTTAGCTGAGGAAGCCAAATGGTCGATATTTTTACCATCATGTTTAATATCAGGATATCTAACAGGCAGTAACACAGCTTTTCTTTAGCACTTGTGCAAGGTCTCTCTTAAAGAACAAGGGTGGCCTTAGGCTTAAGGCTTTTTGTCCTGAAAAGTTGTACTGCATGGTCTAGATAGAGATTTTGGAACTATGACTTACACTAATGGCAAAAGTTTTGCAACTTTTTTCAAGGTTAATGCGCCCTAGATATAGTTTTCTATGGTGCCACAACTTCAAGAAGTCCAGTCATCATCCTTGGCATTTCTAAAATCTTGTTGGTAAAGTTAAATTGATCACCCTAAGGGAAAACGTATAGTTAATTAGATAACCTAAATTCACAATTTCATTTATCATGGAAAAAATTCGCCACTAAAAGCTTTTTTACACTACTTATCTCCAACAATCATGTGAAAAGTATTGGAATATTACATGAGTGTCAGACAATTGGATTTTTGACTAGTTGAGAAGAATGTCCCAGTAGCAAATAGTCCATATATGTTTAGTAATTCTCAGTCTAACTCTTGATGGAATAGTTCCAATTAGAGTAATAGTTTTACTCCTAACCCTTGGGAGAATAGCTTCAATTATTATAATAAGTTAATTTGAACCCTTGGTGGAATAGCAACCTGACTTAAAAGTTGATCTATGCACTAACTTAAAAATTGTGCTACTCCTAAGTGAAACAACACCTTTTATAGACATGAAGGGGTTCTGGAGGGTTATTATTTTACCCACCATGCAAAAGCTAGGGAATCCTGTAATTGGCCAAAATTATATTTCAGGATGGCTAATTGGATAAAATAACAAATCGTTACCACATGTATTTGTTATATCTGCTGTTAACCAATCACCCAATGTTTTAAAATCTGTGTGAAAAGATTTTTGAGAATTCTGATATGTTGGTTTGTCATTTTTCTAAAACCTCCCTACCCTCTGGATATACTTGATTCTATCTCATATCTCAATTTTAGCTTCTGAGTACCTCATGTACTGGGAGAGATTATTCTAATATAGTATAATTTGTTAACCCATATAACTTGTTAAGATAAAGTTAGTTGTGCTTAACTTTATAGTCCTAAATTATAAAATAGCTGCTGAATCTTCTAATATTCCCACAATGTTACCTTGTTGAAATCCTGTAGATAAGCGCCTGTGAGCAACTCTTTGCCAGGATTTTGACAATGAAAGACCTAATCCTAACCATTAGTGTTGGATTTGTTGGCGTTGGAGATGCTCGCTGGCACTTTATTACCTTATGTCCAAAAAATGGTGGATTAAACCACGTATTATAAGTAACAATAAATAAATATTAAAAACTAGAAAGTTGTGATTTTTATATGTTAATAGTTGCAGCTGTTGGCCAGAAACGAACCCATTTAATAAGTTGATATTAGTGTTTTAAGATGTCAAGGATCGAAATTTGAATTACTTAGTAAAGTCTGGATTAGGATATTAAAAATTGACCTATCAGATTAATTGAGACTTGCCTTATATTTGTAGATTGATCGATTGTTGATAGGTTGTTTTAATCCATGAGGTAAGTTTTATTGAATTTTACCTAATCATTTGATGGGAAATTTTTCATCTGGCGAGGCCCTCACCAACCCTATAAGAGGGGCCTGTCTCCACGGTGTTAGTTGTATTAGCCATGCAGTATGAAGAGGAGAGACCTCAGAAAGGATCCCCAGATTCAGCTGATGATTCGGAGCAATCTGACTTCCCAAACGTGTATTATTTGCCCAAAAATTATTAGAAGTGTTATCACAATTTTAGGGGTTCCACTGGGAAATGACCATGGTCTTTTGGCAGATTTTTTCAGCATTTACCTCCAAACCACTCATTTTTTATGCATTGTCCTTGTAATTGTCTGACAACACCCCTTCAAGAGTGGTAGGGGTGAATAAGATCTCAAGAAATGTCCATAACTCAGTTAATGGTAAGGCCAGAAGCAAGGGAATTAAGGGAAAACTCATCCCCTTGCTTGTATGTGACTACATATGGGCCTTCCCAGATAGAACCAAGCTTCTCATTTCTAGGAGTGATGCGGTTGTGGTAATACAACACCAAGTCAGATACTTGAAAGGAAGGGAGAGGAGCCTAGAGCTCATTAGCTGATTGTCCTTCTTTAAAGACCATCTTGGCCAAGTTAGTCATGGCCTCTGCTTGTAGTTGAATGATGTGCTGGGACAATTTTTCATGGCTTGCTTTGGGTCAGTTCTGTCAGTGAAGATGTCTTTAGTTAGTAGGGCTGGTATCCCAGGTTGTCAACCATACAACACGCGAAAGGGTACAATTTGAGGATGCAATGGTAGGTGATCTGATAATCCATGAGGGCACTGGGTAAATAGAAATCCCAGTGTAGAGGATTGGAGCTAGCCATTTTGCAGATTATAGAGACCAGGGTTCCGTTAACTCTTTCTACGGCACCATTTGTTGATGGGTTATAGGTGGCTAATAAGAGTTGTTATGTTCTCAAGGAGCTGGCGAGGAGCTTTACAACTTGAGAGGTAAAATTTATCCCATTATAACAAAGGAGGATCTGTGGGCACCCATGCCAGGTGAATATGTACTGGTGTAAAAAGGTGGCTGTGGCTTTAGCAGTCTGAGAGGTGAGAGCAACAGTTTCAACCCATCTGGTGGAATGATCAATTTTGACCAAGATATAGCGACTACCACATGTGGTCTGAGGGAGAGGACCTACCACGTCCAAACTTAAGGTGTGGAAAGGTTGTTGGGCGTAGTCAGTTGATACTAATACCAGGTTTTATATCTGGATTTCGTTTTAAAGATTTGACAGGCATCCAAGACTTCAGCTAGGGTATCCATGATGCCTTCCTAGTAATACCGCTCTTTAACCCATTCAAGGATTTTTGGACTCCGCCATGGCCCATGATAATGTAAGACTCCATAATCACAGGTACTTGCTAAGACAGCCGGAGATAGGACAACCAGTTTACTCCTACCTTTTTGTACAACTTCCAACTTTCCACCTTGGAGTTGTGGGAATGCCATGCTAGCATATTTTGTACAGGTTCATCTTCATCCTCCTAAGCATCAGGAGTCATGAGGAGATTGTGTAACCTGTTTGCTTCGCTATTGTCAAGGGGTAGGATAGGCATCTGCATCAACCCATCAACGTTCATATGTTGTGTCCCATCTCGATGCTCAATAGTCATATCATAGTGCTAGAGCTTAAGAGCCCAGCAAGCCAAGCGCCCAGTGGGGTCCTTCATATTATGTAACCACTTCAAGGATGTGTGGTCAGTAATCACTTTAAATAAAGTCCCATATAAAAAGGGCGATATTATTTGACAGCAAGTAAGATGGCAAGGCACTCCTTTTCAGTAACGCTGTAGTTACGCTCAGCTTTTGAGAGCATCTCACTGAAATAAGACACAGGATGGTTGACCCCATTTTCATCCAACTGGGCCAAGATAGCTCCAACATCATAATTGAAGGCATTTGTGAAAAATATGAATGGCTTGCCATAGTCAAGGTGGCGGAGTATCTGCCTTTTTTGCAATAGTTTCTTCATGGCCTCAAATGCGGCCTTTTACTCAAGCACCCCAATGGAAGGATTGTTTTTAGCCAAGAGAATTACAAGGGGCTCACTAAGCTGGGCGAACTTGGGGATGAATTGATGGGAATACTCCATCATACCCAAGAATGCTTGTATGTCACAAAGGGTTTTGGGCTCAGGCATCCCAGATATCGCTTCCACCTTATCTTATAGGGGTTGTATCCCATCTTGAGATATAGCGTGCCAAAGGAAATCCATTTTTTTGGAAAAAAGTATATTTTGAGGCTTCAGCTTGATGTTAGATGCCCGCAAGCATTTGAGCCCATTTTTAGATTTTTAAGGTGCTTGTGAAGGTCTTGGAAAAAATGGTGATGTTATCGAGATAGACAATCACACAGCTGAGCTTGAGAACCTGGAGAATATGATTTATCGCCCACTGAAAGTGGCAGGCGCATTGCATCCCCTGGGGTAGCCAAGTGGGGTGGAAAAGGCCCTTGCTACAGATAATGGCTCACTTCTCCTGGTCTTGTGGAGAAAGTTTCATCTGACAGTATTCACTAGCCAAATCCATTCCAGAGAAGAATTTGGACCCATATAGTTGCAGAAGAGCGTCGGTAATATGGGGGACAGGTAACTGTCCTTCCAGGTGAGGTTATTCAGCTTATGGTAGTCCATAACTACCTGATGACCTCCATTTAGCATCTTTAACAATAGGAGTGGAGAAGAACAAGGGCTTTGTGAGGGTACTAGAAACCCAGCGTCCAACAATTGTTTGAGCTCCATACACATCTGTAGCTCCTCAACCTTTGATTTGCAATAGGGCTTGTATCAAATGGGATGAGCATCCCTAACGTCAATAGTGTGAGTCCAACTCCTTATGTGTCCATAGTTGGTATCAGATTTAGAGAAGAAAGTTGATATAGGCCTCCAGCAAACTAAGTTTTTATTAAGCGCTGCAGGGGTTAGATCATCAGAGATATGAATAGTAAGCAGAGAGTATTACGATTGATCAGCAGGTAGGCCCATATCCGCCTTAGACCCAATACAGTGAACTTGTTTAATGTCCTCAATAGGGAACAGCAGGCCTCTTCCAATCTCCTGATGCTTCTTGACGACCATGTCCATGATGGTGAGATCTCACAACAGGAGATTGATAGGTCGCTGGTAGGCAGGGTCTAGGATACCCGGCAACACCGAACTTTTCTAAAGAACTTATTCCATAAATACTTGTTAGGTGCAGAAGGCAGTTGTTGGGGATTTGTATAGTAATCTTGGTGTCTATCACCTTTTGTTCACCCGCTTTGACTATGACCTCCTCTGACGCATACAAAGGAATGCCCTCTGAAGCATCCATGGAATAAGGCAGCTTATTTTTTGTTTCTACTTGACTCATATAAATAAGGATGAGGGCGGTGTCAAACATTTTTCCTTGCAGCTGAAAAATAAGAATGTGGTATGTTGAATTCAGCCAAAAAGGGGAAATGTCATCCCTTTGCAATTCTCTGATGCCCTAAATAATAATTTAAATGATAATGTAGAGAAGATCGGCCAAAAGACCCTGGCCAATTCTTGGTTATTCCCATTAATTGGGTAACACCAATTTGAAACCTGTACGGGCACTAACTAGAGAAATGGAATGATTGGATTTCACCAACCACTTAACGGACTTTTGGGCGACCAGTGGAATGTGCTCCCTCAACCATCAACAAGTCCTTCACAACACCTACGCGGGGGTCACCCCTTTTATAGGTGTGGTGGAGGTCCCCAAGGTGAAAGAAATTTCTCTAGCAGTGATTAGTTGTGAAATATCAAAACCTTGCCACATGGGTATATTCTACCCCAGAACCCCAATTTCCGTTTTACCAACCTCAACTCACTTTCCTCAAGATCTGATAGGATCAACATGCATATTACCTAATTTGGAAGCATCAAAGCTATTCCAAAACTATCCCTTAAATTCCCTCTGACCCTCAAAATAGTATATATACTTATTGGTCGAATATCAAGAGGGATTGCTTTTTACTCTACCCCCACGCTTAAGATAAAATACATAAAAAACCAATTTTTATAGCGCTTTATATTAAATTTTATATCAATTCTTTTTTGAAGCCAGCGGTGTAACAGAACCAGCGAGTTAACTTAGCTTGTTTCCCAGAAATTGGTGCTCACTACAGGATCCCTGTACTCCAAGAATAGTTGCCCTTGAAATGCAACTAGTAAGTGCTTTGTCTCGCCTTAAGCAGCTTAAGCAGCACTCACTACAATTCCCTAGTATAAGAAAACCATCTCTAAGAGACAAGTTCATCCCTGGTGAGGGCAATATTGCCTCCTTCCTATATGTGTACGAATCTATTATGGAAGGAGCCACTGACCAGCAAAAGATTCTGTTCATTATTCCCTGCTTTGATCAAATTGCACAAGAAAGAATGGTCCCTACCATGGTCAATCTCAGTACTTGAGCAGAGGTTAAGCAAGCCTGCTTGATAAATTTGATTCTAAGCAAAGTTTGAAACTACAAAAGCAGGATCTTATGTGTCTCAGTTTGCAAGAAGGAGAATCAATCTACTCGTTTGTTGAGCATTTCTATAATAAAGCTCAGCCTTTGTTGCTTGCACAAATGCTCCCTCTGGAGATGCAATTGCGGCTATCTTATCTGGATTGGCATCTTATCCCTCTTTGGCAATGCATCTCTCTTCTGTAAAACGCACATTTAAAACTATACCTGATATTAAGGAAGCTTTATTAGCAGTTGCAGACATCTATGAGTGTGACCCTGCCCAAGGCGCTATGAGTCAAGAATTTAGGCCGCTTTATGTAGCATTTATTACAGCTGTTTCCCTCTGGAAACCGGCACCAACGGAGCTTCCATCACACCCTGTTTACTCATCACATACCAACAATCAGTTGGTAATGGCGGTGATGGGGCAGAGTCCCATTAATCTTCAGTTCAAGAGACGCAGTTAGTGAGAATCCGTAGCTCCTTTGCCTTGTTCATCTTCTTCAGAGAGGCTTTCCAAAGCGATTCCAAAACTGGCTCCTAAGCCCAAACTCCTCTCTCAGGTTCCACAAGTTACTCCACCTGTTTCACAGAGGCACACAGCAACCGAACGACCCCTATCTGTTGAAGTTAAAGCATTTACCTCTAAGATGCTATCCTCTTCAACCTCTCAAGCAACTAACGCTAGCTTGAAACCTGTTTTCATGAGGCAGCAACCACCTCCTACCTCGAAGGTCTAGACTCGGGCTGTGATTATTCCAACACCTCCCCCAAAAGCTAGTGAAGTGGAGGAGCAACCTTAGGACCTATCACCCCCTACAGAAAGTCCTAAATCTACCCCACTTCCCATGAGCTCCCTAACCTGACTTGATAATCCCTCTGACGACGAGTCTGAGGGTGGTGATGAAGATGTTAGTCATACGTTCTAGGAGCCCCAGGTGAAGTGGAGGTACCTGATCGATTGAAACCAGAAAGAGTGAACTGGGCTAAGATCCCTCATCAAATTTATCTGCGGCAGGTGATAAAGGGCCTTTAGATTATTGACACTGCCAGTGATGCTGAGCAACGCATTGCTACATGTCTCCAATATACCCAGTGTATTAATACCCTGCAGACTAGCCAGGAGAAATACCCAGAAACAGCCAAACTACTTGACTCCACTCTTCATCTAAAAGAAGTTCTAGCTCTTCCCCCTCATTGGGTGGTGCTTTAACTAAAGTGGAGGTTGTCGTCAATGAAGTGCGGGTAAAAGCTATCCTTGACACTGGGTCCCAGGTGAATGTTGTCATCCAAGCTTATTAAAAAAATTAAGCTGACTCCTGACCTCGATTATACCCAAGAGTTTATAACTGAAGGTCCCAACAATACCCGCGCCATTGGGTCGTACTCTTCCCTTCCCATTTGTTTTGTGAAACTTCTCTTAGCAGCTCAGGCAGTGGCTTTGACAAACAATACCTATGATTTACTCATTGGAACCCAATTCATACTCGAATATGGAGGGGTTATTAACATGAAGAAGGGCTATCTATCCTTGCTTAACTATGAAATTCCATTAATTCTGACCAATAAAGAGATAAACAAAAAAGATTTTGCTTGCACCGTTGAGTTTCCCTCTTCCGCCTTAACATTACATTACACCACAGCAGGACGGCATACAAATATGTTGCCTCCATCAGCGGACGCCCTTGAGGGTATTCCGTTCTATGCTTCAGAAGAAGTAGTAACCACTGCGGGTGAACAAAGGGTAGTTGATACTAAGGTTACCTTACAAATCTCTCATAACTTCTTACTGCACTTAACTAGCATTAATGAATTTAGTCATTTGGAACCCAGAGTTTTGGCAGGTGTACTTGACCCTTCCTATCAACGACCTATCAACCTTCTTCTAGAAAAAACTTACCAAGAAGGATATGGTTGTAAAAAAATCAAGAGATTGGAAGGTGTATGCTGTTTCCCCTTGAGGAAATAAAGCAAGTTCACTGTATTGGATCTATGGCGGATATGGGGTTACCCGCCGACCAATCCATATGTACCCTACCCTCTGTTCAAATCTCGGATTAACTAACCCCAGCTGAGTTGGAAAAAGTCACACCCTAACAAATTCATATAGTGACATCTTCTCTAAATCTGATACTTACTATGAACACATGAAGGATTGGAATCATACCATTGATTTTGGGGATGCTTTGCCCATTTGCTCCAAACCCTACCACAAATTCAATGTTGAGGAGCTACAGATGCGGATGGAGCTTAAACAGCTGTTGGACGCTGGGTTGTTGGTACCTTCCCAAAGCCCTTAGTCATCTCCGCTCAAATTTGATAAAAAATAAAAATGGAGGTATTGGGTAGTGAAGTACTACCCTAAGCTGAATAGCCTTACCAGAAGGACAGCTACCCTATCCCCCGCATTGATGATACTCTGGACCAACTCTCTGGGTCTTAATACTTCTCCTCCATGGATTTGGCTAGCGGGTATTGGCAGATGGACCTTTTTCCGCAGGATCGGGAGAAGTGCTCCCTTATCTGCAGTGAGGGTTTGTTTCAACCCACTCAGTTACCTCAGGGGCTTTGAAATGCCCCTGCTACTTTTCAGCGGGCAATGGATCATATTCTCCAGGATCTTAAGATGAGCTTTGTGATCATCTACCTTGATGATATTACAGTCTTTTCAAGACATTCAATGAGCACCTCACGCACCTAAAGGAGGTGTTTCAACGTTTGTGGGACTCTAACATAAAGCTGAAGCCCTCTAAATGTACTTTTTTCCAAAAAAGTTAAATTTTCTTGGACACTCCATATCCCTTGAGGGGATACAACCTCTTCAAGACAAAGTTGAAACAATATCTAATATGCCTGCTCCTAAAACCCTTCGTGACATCCAAGTATCTTTGGGCATGATGGGATATTACCATCAGTTTATTCCCAAGTTTTCCTAACTTAGTGAACCTCTTGTACGTCTCTTGGCCAAGAACACCCCCTTCTATTGGGGCGCTGAACAACAGGTTGCCTTAGAGACTCTGAAGGCCTTATTGCAAAAAAGGCCCATACTACATCACCCTGACTATTGCAAGCCTTTTTATGTTGTTTACAGATGCCTCCAATTATGCTGTTGGCGCTGTCTTGGCCGGCTGGATGAAAATGGAATTGATCATCCTGTATCTTACTTCAGTAAAATGCTTTCCTAAGCTGAGCGTAACTACAGCGTCATGGAGAAGGAGTGTTTGGATGTCCTGCTCGCTGTCAAACACTACCGCCCCTTTCTATATGGGACTCCCTTCAAAGTAATTATTGACCATGCCTCTCTGAAGTAATTGCAGAATATGAAGGACCCCATGAGGCGGTTGACTCGCTGGGCTCTGAAGCTCCAGCATTACAATATGACCATTGAACATCAGGCAGGAACGCATCACATGAATGTAGATGGATTAACATGGCTTCCTGTTCTTCACTTAGACAATAGTGAAGCTGAGAGACTACATGATCTCCTTATGACACCTGACGCATGGGCTGATGAAGATGAACCAGTCCAGAAGATGCTAGCTTGCCATTCCTGTAACACGAAGGTTGATAATGGCCTTCTTTACAAGAAAGTGGGGGTGAACTGGTTACCCTACCTCCAACCGTCAGAGCGAGTACCTATCACTATGAAATCTCATACCCTCCTAGGACATAGTGGAGTGCGGAAAACCTATGAATGAGCAAAAGAACGTTATTAATGGGAGGAATCATGGAGACTATCGTCAAAGTCTTGGATGCCTGCTTAACATGTAAGAAGCAGTCCATTATCAAAACAAAGTATCAATATCAGCCTACCTTTCCTCACCAGCCTTTCCACACATTAAGTCTTGATGTGGTTGGCCCTCTTCCTCAAACAACAGGTGGAAATCGCTTTATATTGGTTGAAATCGATCACTTTACCAAATGGGTTGAGGCAGTGACTATTCTAGCTCAGATGACAAAAGCCACGGCCACTTTCCTCCACCAGTGTCTTACATAACATGGTGCCCTCAAGTCTTGCACTATGAAAATGGTAAAAACTTCACTTTTGAGTGGTGAAGATCCTCGCAACGTCCATGGGCCCCCAACAGCTCTTTTCCGCCCCATAAAATCCTTCACCAAATGGCACAGTGGAAAGAGCAAATGGGACACTGGTTTTTATTAAGGAAAATGGCTACTTCAGATCCCCTCCACTGGGATTAGTACTTACCAAGTGCCCTCATTGCATACCACATCAGCTAAAATCGTTCCTTAAAATGTTGCTTTTCCAAGTATTGTATGGGCGAGAACCTTAGGTTCCAGATTTACTTGTGAAAGGTACTTTCACTGACAAGGCTGATCCTGAGCAATGCTATGAAGAAGTTACCCCAGCATATCATACAGTTGCAATCTGAGGCAATGACAAATTAAGCAAAGACAGTTACAAAATAGGGACAAGCTGCAAATGAGCTCTGGGCTTCTCTTCCCTCTTTCCAAGTGTCTGATTTGATACGTTATTATCATAATCATATTAACCCTAGAAGGAAAAAAATCAGGTCCATATGGGAAGGGCCTTTCTCAATTACATATAAGCGAGGGGATGAGTATTCAAACAAATCCCTCACTTCTGGAGTTACTATAAATCAGGTCCATGGATGCTTTCTATGGCTTTATTTGCCCCCAAAATTTTTGAGGGGGTGATGTCAGACATTTGGCCTTGCCGCTGAAAAATAATGATGTGGTAGGTTAAATTCAGCCATAAAGTGGAAATGTTGGCCCTTTATGATTCTCTGATGCCCTTGATAATGATTTAAATGATAATGTCAAGAATATCAGCCAAAAGTCCCTGGAATATTCTTGATTGAACCCCATTTATTGGGGTAACATCAGTCAAAAACCTGTATGGGCACTAACTATAAAATTGAATGATCAGATTTTTGCTGACCACTTGACGGACTTTAGGGCAACCAGTGGAAGTTGCTCCCTCAACCATCACCAAGTCCATCACAACACTTACAAGGGGGCCACCCCCTTTTGTAGGTGTGGCAGAGGTCCCCGAGGTAAAAGAAGTTTCTCTAGTAGTGATTGGTTGTAGTATATCAAAACCTTGCCACATGGGTATATTCTACCCCAGAACCCCAATTTCCATTTTTACCAACCTCAACTCACTTTCCCCAAGATCTGATAGGATCAACATGCATATTACCTAATTTGGAAGGTACCAAAGCTATTCCAAAACTATCCTCAAATTCCTCTGACCCTCAAAATAGTATAAATACTCTTTTGGTTAACTATCGAGAGGGATTGCTTTTTACTCTACTCCCGCGCTTAAAATAAAATACATAAAAACCCAATTTTTATAGCGCTTTATATATAAATTTTATTTTAATTTTTTGTGGAAGCCAGCAGCGTAACAGCACCAGTGAGTCAACTTCATCTGGTTTCCCACATGCGGATGAAGGGTACTCAACAACATATGTTTATTCTTTCTTCTTGGGCTAATCATTTGTAAAGGCTAGGGAATTTCATAAATTATAAGGAAGAGAAATCCCTATTTCACATTGATGATTCCGTCTTAAATAATAATGATATATGTATTAATGAGCAGGTCATAGGCATTATTTTCTAATTAACAGTGGGGGCAGACAGTAGGAGTTTTTATAAAACGTATGGGTAGAAGATTAGGTTCCAATAGCTCGCGTGTTGTTGGGACCTGCAGTTCTGAACTCTTTCAAATAGTCCAGGTCAGGCTCCAACTTAATTTTGTTGATGATCTTTGAAGAGACTACGTTCACTGGAGCACTCATATCAAGGACTGCTAGAACGTGCACTTTATTGATGACAACCTCTACCTTATTATTGTGCTACCAAAAGTAAGGGGGAGGACAAGAACCTCCTTCAAACGGAGAGTAGAGGCAAGCCGTTGAGCCATTGCAGGGTTTTATTTTTAATAGATTGGATGGTATGAACCTACTGGGTAGATTGGATCACTGTATCAATAAGCTGGTCAGTGTCACTAGCGATATAGATCACCTCTGGAAACCTCAATAACTGTTGGAGATAGGTTTGTCATGATGTCATGGCTATATCAATTATTTCAGGTCTCAACCTATCTGAAACCTGTACCTCTAATGGGGCTTCATAAGCATAATAGCCCGCGTCTTCATCACCCCCTTCAGAATCGTCATCATAGGGATTGTCAATTCACCTAAACTAGTTTCTAAGAGGGGCCGAGAAACATGCTTAATCTCCTCACAGGGGGTGGGCTTTTTTGCTCTCATCTAACCTTTTGACATTTGAAGGGAGCATCGTAGCTGCCGCAGTTTTTGGGGGAGGCATTGGAAGTGTAATTGCTTTGACTTTTGCCTTATAACTGACCGACTTGGGCTTCCCCATGACTGCAGGTTTTGAATAGGGGCAACCTGACGTGAGGCTGAAGGGGATGAAGCAGCGGCTTGGACGGATAAGTTATATTGTTCACCTTAGTAGACTGCTTGGACAGAGGAGAACCAGGCAAAGAGATAACTGAATTTACTGGCTGAGCTTTTGGAACTGAAGCTGAAGGGGAGCGCGGCCTCATAACTATCAGTATTTTATGGCTATCCTCACATGGTGGAGGAGTATCTTGTTGCTGCAACTCTGCAGAAATTGGGTTCCAGAGTGATAAAGCCAGAGAAGAGGCTGAAGGGGTCAGAATTGATTCCCGCTTTGGAGCTCTTTGTAGAAGTTCAGTTTCATGAAATTCAGCCACCGCTAGTAGTGCCTCTTTGATATCCCGTACAGTTTGGAAGGTGTGCTTGACTGCAGAGATATGCATTGCTAAAGAGGGATAAGACGCCAAGCTAGCCACGATAGCATCAATAGCATCATATAGAGGAAGAAGTTTGGCTAGCAACAGAGGTTGAGCTTTGCTATAGAATTGCTCAATAAATGAGGGGATTGATTTTCCCTCATTCAAGCTAGGGCACATAAAGCCGATTCTTGCCATTTTAAACTCTGTTTGGAACCAAACTCGTCAATCATCTCTTGTTTAACCTCCGCCCAGGAGATAAGTGTGGCCATTTGAGTAACTATGATCTCCTGAGCCATCCAACTCAAGCATGGAAGGATTTACTTGGTTTTTTGAAGGTCAGTCGCTCCTTCCATTGCAGAAACATAAGCCTAAAGGAAGGAGGCGATACTTCCCTTACCAGGTGTGAACTTGTCTCTGAACGGAGGTTTACAAATGATAGGGGAGGGCCCATAAGGGCCTTGGGAAGAGTGCTGCTCAAGCCTTTGAGGCGTGCTAAAGCAAGAACTAATTGTTGATCTAAAGCATCTAGACTTAGTTCCAAGGTAGTTGTCATTCTTAAAACAGGATTTTGGTGGTATAAAGAATCCCCTGTAGTGAGCATCATTGTTGTATATTTTGGCATGGGAGATGCCCGCTGGTACTTGATTACCTTAAATCCAAAAATGGGGGATTGACCCCAACTAATAATAAATAAAAAATACTCGAAAAAAACAAAGAATCATTGTCTTTTATATGTTTATTAGTTGCAGCTGAAGGTAAGAGATGAACCCCCTTAATAAGACAATAATTAGTATTATAAGATGTTGAGGCATAAAAACGGATTGCTCAGTAAATTCTAAATTAGGAAATATTGAGATTCGACTTATTGAATTGGTCAAGACTCACCTCACATTTATAGAAAGGTCAATTGGTAATAGGTAGTTTTAACCCATGATGTAAGGTTTTGATGTATTGTAACCAACTACCCTATGAGAAAATTTCTGCACCTGCCAAGGCCCCCACCAACCCTATAAGAGGGGCCAGTCTCCACGGTGTTGGTTGTACTAGCTGTGCAGTATAAAATAGAGGGACCTCAGAATGGATTCCCAGATTTGGATAATGATTCATAGCAATCCAACTTCCTGAACGTGTATTATTTGCCTGAAAACTCTTAAAAGTGTTACCCCAATCTTAGGGGTTACATTGGTAATTGACCAGGGTCTTTTGGCCAATTTTTTCAGCATTTACCTCCAAACCACTCTTTTCTATACATCACACTTGTAATTGTCCAACAATTAGTGTTGGACCACCTAGTCAAGCTCAATATTATATGAGATTAAAGTTTGGGCCATATTGAACGGTGAGAAAGTAAAATTTGTGGATTTGGTTGAAGCTAATGCTACCACAGAATCAAATTTTTTCAAATTAATCAGAAAGAGGTTATTAGGCTTTGTACTAGGTTTTTGAAGCCTTGACTTTAATATTACTTTCTATTACTTTAATCAATGTCAACTTAATTATTTATGCTATCTCAATATTTTATATCTGTTAATCGATGCATTGTCAGGATTGAGGCTAAAGTTATTATATAAATTTTTATAATAATGTTTGTCAGGACTAACAACCAAAAATCACTAATAATAATTAAGCACTGAGCAATTTTACTTTAATATCCTGAAGTTCTCAACTTAACAAAAGATGAAAAAAATGAAAAAGACCTCTCTTTTGCTTTGATAATTGAATCAAAGCCAAATTTTTGAGTTTTTTAAATTTACAAAAAAACAGCCACTCAAATTGATTCCAAAAAACAATGTTGGTATGATTGACGCCTGCTGTCCTGGTATGAGGTGGTGGTGCGCCGCCTTCTGGCATTCCTCATACACTGCCAAAGTGCATCTGGGCTGGCTCTGCTAGCCGTCCAATGCCACTGGGCATTATGACCCACCTTAGTACTTAGCCACCATCTCACGACCTCACAGGTGGTGCTCTGGAGCCCTTTGATGCTCCCTCAGAGCAACCTGCATTTCAGCCTCTGGGTCAAATATGGAATTATTTTCCCATATGTGAATGCCACCATCATCAAGATGGCCACAGCAGTTTTTAAACCTTCTGTTTTAAATTTCCGCCCTTTCAAGGGCTATTTTGACCTGGTCTTTGGGTCTGAGGCCCAGGTATCACCAGCAGTAACGATGCCAATCATTCTCAATAATATCCCCACCCCTACCATTCGCATACAGCTCTCAACTGATGCTACTCATGTGGTTCAATTTGCCAGGTTGCCCTCCCATCATTCCCAGGAATGCATCCACCACAAAATTATGGTGGTATCGGTCATTTATGGTGCAGACTCCGTGCTTCAATTTGTGGTTACCAATGGGGCAGATCGTTTACCATGGCTGCAGGCCTTTGTGATGATCCACCCAATCCATAGCAATACCCATCTTATGATTCCTCCCCGCATGGTGATCAGATCGGCCATGATCACCCATTCTGATCACGCGTTGAGAACAGCCATGCCATTTTCCTCTTGTGTTTTGAGCTTGATCAATCGAAGCAAAAGTGCCCTTCAGCTTCTGCCTCTGCCGCTTCCACCACTCCTCCCTCTGGTGTTGGGTTTGTGGCCAGGGTGGCCCAATTTATGAATGACGCTCAATTCTCCCACCTCCAACCTCAGCGAATTCTGGTGCCACTTCCAAGGCGGCAGCCAATCAAAATTTGTAACTTTTAAAAACTCAAACAACTCAACTGAATTATAAAATTCTGAGTCAATGGCTGAACCAGTTTCAGCTGATCAGCCATGGCCAACAGTGCACAGCCAAACAGTTGCTGCCACCCTTTATTCTGGTGGCTGGGCTGGCACTAGCCAATCTTTATCCCATCTGAAGCGCTTGAATGGATGATGAAACAGATCAGGCTTATAATGTTAAGCCTGATTTCGCCTTGGAGGCTTTTTGTCAAACCTCCCAATTCGCATTCACAACATTTTTGGGCTAAAATGGTTATCAGTATATAAAAATGTAATTAAAATGTCATTTGAAGCACTTCTGCCCCTGCCAACAATCTCCTCCGTCAACATCTTCATGGGGCGATGGAGTCCATTGTTGAGGGTATTTCTATCCCCAATTTCCCTCATGAATTTGAAGAAGATGCAAAATATGGAATTGAAAAGCTCGCTTTTGGTGCAAGTCGCACATGCATTGATGCAGTAAAAACTTCAATGTTTAACCACAATTTTCCCCAAACCCACCAGCGCATAAAGTCGTTCACTTGTATGCCAGCTTTAATCACTTTTGCTGAGCATCAACTAGCTCAATATGTGTAAGCGATGGATACTGCCAGCCTTATTAATGAAGATAACCCCCAGCTCTACCTCCTAATGACACATGCTGCTGATGCCCCACCCCTCTGCTGTCCACCACGGTCCACCAGCTAAAGCGGCCTTCAGACAAAAGTTTTCCCAAAAGCTTCCTCACCTTCTGATATGAATTCCTAGGCTTTTAGCTGAGGTGCCATATACTATTTTTTTCTAATAATCCCTTTGTTTGGCCCATTTGCAAATAAAGATGTGTGGTGGCTCCGCCCCTTTTTTTTTGGGTTGGGCATCACTAGTTCTAAAAAAAAACGAATAGTTAGCCCTATTTTTGTCCCACTAGCCAATGAGATAAGAAAGAATTGTTTAACTAACTTATCATCATCCAGATATTGAATGTGAGGTTGTCTTCACTCAATCAACTAACCTATTTGCTCCTTATATAATCTTATGTTACCTATTATGCCTTACTGTCCATCATATTCTTAATGTAAGATAATGGATACCAACGAACAGTATTGACATTATTGATCTCAGTCCCGCCTTGGATGATGAATCCTGATTTATTCCAACTCTGAAATTGGATTGTACCATCATCTTATATATCAAAAATACTTCCACGCTCACATTTGGTATAACCTATCCTTCATCATATTATTATTTACCCCTGGTACTTTAAATAGTACTATCTTTTTACTTAATATTATTCTAAATTCTTGTATCCATATATATGAGCATAAATTTTGTCCTTTGTAGTTTTACAATAAAATATACAGTGTTTTAGACCCTAGATAGTTTTATTGAGGACCCTTATGGGGAAAAAAGTGCCAAACCATCGCCTCCAGAAGCCATTCTGCTATTAAAGCTATCCTGATGGTCGTTAGAATCTTCATATTAAAATTTCATAACTTAAGTTGTTTGACTAAAGCACCTCTAAGTACCTAACAAATTATATTGGATTGTTACTATTAGCAGAAAAGGTTAGAACTATCTTTAATAAGATTTTTTAACTTATCTTTCTCGTTGCAATCACTTTTGCAACCTATTCAATTCAAGTCTGAATCTAGTTTGATAATCTCACAGAGGAGATTAGTCTGCGCTCATGTCAGGGAGCAGTTGGGCAAGTAAGGTAAGAGGAGCAGGTGGAAGGCCCGCGGCCTCCAACGTTTGAAAACACCCTGGAGAAACTGGCGGAATAGAAATTTTTTTTTAAAAAACTGGTGGTCACTATTTCCCCAGAAATACTCACATGGCAAGCATGATGCAACCAGTACACCAACACGTTACACTCCCAGCCACTTTCGTCAGTAGAATTCTGAGTCCGCGTGTTCCTGGACATCCAACAAATGGCCTTATGGGAAAAATTTTGTGAAGATGTGCACACAATTTTCCTGACTGTGGTGTATGTTGCACCTCACTCCATGTCACGCGGCTGGCTGGACCTAAGTTTTTTAAACAAAGGGACAGCAGATGAGGCTGCTGTGGTGCACATAGTGGTCAACCTCCCTGAAGGGCAATGGGTCATCGAAACCAAACGCACCAGATGGACAAAATTAAACCAAATTTTCCTCACGTTTGACTTTTTGCCTACTACAGTAAAACGTGACATTTTGGAACAACACCTGAAAGATGGCCTTGCCGTATACAGTGAAATACAATCTTACAAAATGCAACGCTTCATGCTGATGCTACACCTGTGCACCGGCAAAGCCATCACAGTCCTGACCCCAACTGAGGAGATTGTGAAGGACCTAACCCAGATCCCGCACTCCACTTTTATTGATATTGCAAGGCATACCACCCACCCATTCTGGGTGACCGTGGACAGCGCGCCTCCCATTTGCACCCACTGTGATGCGTTTGGCCATAAGGTACATGTATGCCCCACCAAGGAGGGCGTCACATTCCAAGAGCACCCCTCAGCTGCCATGGCCAACGGAGAGGCGCACTACAAACCAACTGCAAGCACCAAGGAGGCTTTCCCGTGGGGAGCACAAGGCTGCTACCTATTGGTAAAGCCTATCTCCCTGCAGGAGCGGAAGAAGGCCAAGCAGGCCTGTAGGGCCATGGCCAAGGCCACCACCGCTATCCCACACTCCCAATGCCAGGAGGACATTGAAACCTTCGCGGCGGAAGCAACTTGGGAATCCATCAAACAATCAGATTGGGAAGCCCATGCCGAGTGGGCCACTCAATCTGAGGATCTGATGGGGGACTCAATCTCGCCCATTCATTGCACCCAAGCTCCGGTCAAAACTGACTTGGGACTCATCCCAACTGAAAATTTTTTTGCCCCGCTCAATGGTGCACCAAACTCATCCGCACTGCCAAAAATTCATCTGACATCAGGAAAACAAAAGGTGAAGGATAAAGCCAATGCAACTCTTTATGTAAGTATCACAAAAATCCCGGTAGCATTGCTGCTAACACCCACGCTGCTGTGAAGGTCCATGGGGATCTAGAGGAGGCTAGTGGGCCTGGGTGCCCACCCCCTTGCACCTAAGGTGCGATGGGGGAAACCTTCACTTTAGGGATGTTGAATATCGCTGGACTTAAGGCCTCCACATCTCGGGCTAGGAAACTGAGTTTTTTACAACAAAGTTTACCCGTGGATATCCTGGCCATCCAGGAGTCCCACTGTCCACTAGGTTCCGAGGAAGCTTGAAAAACAATGCTCCTCCCATCCCTATCCTTTTGGTCAAAGCACTGTGGGGTGCTAATTAAGAAAATTAATTTTTTCAAATTTTTATTTGTTTGAAACATTCCTAAATGGTTGTGTTCTCATTGTCACTTTCTAAGGGCTGATGTAGCACACGCAATCATCAACATTTATGCCCCAAATGGTGCATGCAAGCATCAGGAATTTTTCTCGTTGGTCAAATCCCTCCTGCTACCCCAGACCCTTTCATAATCGGCGACATGAACTGTTGGCTAAACACACCAATGGACCGGTGGCCTTCCTCACCCCACGCCCCCCAGGGTCACGTAGAACTGCGCATTCTAAAAACCACCCTCAGGTTATTGGATGCACTGCCATGACATGCCCCGCGGCTCAAAAACATGATGCATCCCCACGTCCACAACGGCCAATTAAGGTCCATGACCCACATCAACCTTATCCTAACACTGGCAAAATTCCAACCCCACATCTCCCACTTCAAAACAACAAAAATGGAATTCTCCGACCATCGACTGGTCTCAATAACATACCACCTACCTGTCACAGCTGCTACGGCCCCACATTGGTGCAAAATCCACCCCTCCAAGCTTGCGTTGCCAGGATTTTCCATGTGGGTGGAAGCGGCAACTTTGGCAAAAGAGTTTGTTGCACCGTTTTGTGCGGACCCCATTTCCACATGGGCAACTTTCAAAGATGACACCATCTACCACACTCGCCATCTCTCCTCCAGATGCTCACAAGCTGCATTGGCGGTCATTTCGCGCGCTCTGGCAGAGTTGGCACACCTGGAGTCTGATATCCCAGCTACAGGATACAGCTCTGCATGGGGCTAGAAGTGGGTGGAGGCAGCCGCCCACCTCAACGCACTCAAAAGGCAACACAAACATCGGGTTTGTGTTCAGTAAAGGGCCAAACGCATCACAAAAGGCAACAAGTGCACCGCACATTTTTTTAAAAAAAATTTACACCATGCCAGAGCGTGGCCTGCACACAGGTATGAAGATCGGATGATTCCATTGTGGATACACCAGCCAAAGTGGCAATCAAAACACAAAAGTATTACTCTGAGTTGTACCGATCCAATCCAAATCAGCCAGCCAAAGTGGCGGAATTTCTCGACTGAGCCCACATCTGCACCATTTTCTGATACCCGGAAATAATGAATTTGATTACTACAAACAAATTATGGACAGCCATTCACAGTGCAAAAAACTGAAAATGCCCAGGCCCAGATGACATTCCATATGAATTCTACAAAAAGTATTTCAAATATATATCCTCATTGCTGCTCGCCTCACTTAACCAAAGCCTGTTGGAAACGCGCCCCCTACCGGGAGGACATGAGGCCTTTACTGTCACACTCTTCAAGAAAGGGGATAAGCTAGACTTAGCCAACTGGCGCCCCATCTCTTTAACAAACACAGACACTAAAATTTTAACAAAAATCTTGGCTAACCGTTTAGGGACTGTAGCATCTGCCACCATCTCCCCAGAAAAATTTTGTTTCATACCCAGAAGGTCAATTTGGGTAACGTGAACTCTGTGGCTAATGCATGTCAGTCCATAGCCTCTGGGGCACTTGTATTATTGGACCAACAGAAGGCCTATGATAGAGTAAACTGGGAATATCTCAGGGCCTGCCATCATCAATTCCACTTACCCCCTCACTTCATCAACTGGGTGATGCTGCTCACAGAATCTGCAACAATGGCAGTACGTGGCCCTGGCTTCCTAACGGAAGTAATCCGCCCTCAAAGGGGCTTGCGACAAGGGGACCCCCTCAGCCCACTCTTATACAACTTCAGCCCTGACCCACTACTGCGATATGTGAATGCCCAACTCAATGGGGTCCATGTTCCAGGCCAAGCCCCAGTTAATATAATGGCATTTGCAGATGATTGTGTAGTTGGGGTGTCTAATAATCAAGATGCACGCGCGCTTGAAGCTCTCATCCAGGAGTATTCCCGGATAAGTAACGCGGCACTGAACGCTTCCAAAACTGAAATCATCCTCCTTGGTCGGTTTCAGAACTGCTGGGCCCCAACAATTAGTTCCCAACCCGGCCCATCTCTTCGCCCACGTCCTCTCCCTACCAGCTCAACACACTCTGCCCCACTGGTGCTCCCCTTCATGCCACGCCCTACCATAGGACCAGTACGCCATCTGGTCGTGTGGATGGAGGCAGGAGGATACGCATCAGCAGTAATGGAGCTCCATATTCTGGACAACGTGAAGCGAATCGCCTTTCTCAGAGCTCACCCTACTTCCCTTGCTGGCAGGGTTGTTTTAGCCAACTCTATGCTCCTCTCCAAAGTCTGGTTTGGAGCCCACACCATCCCCTTCTCCCCAAGCTTCTTCAAATCCTTGTATGCCCTGCTGCAAGGATGGCTTTGGTCAGGCCGCCCTCCACCATTATGGCTAGAGGTCATGTTTGGCCCTCATCATCACGGTGGCATGGGTCTGCTCGACTTCAGAGCCCATGCTGCCAAGATCTTGGGTACCTGGATAGTGGCCGTCACCGCCCCTATGCTCCCCTCCCAACACTGGTCCCGCGTGGCCTGCTCCAACTTCTCCTGAGCCTTGGGCCTCAACAATCCATCAAACCCCCATTCCCTGATGAAATACGTCGCATCACACACATTGGCCACAGGCCCTCACAGAACTAAAACCCACTACAAACGAATCCTCCTCTCCATGAGGAGCGCTGAGTGGAAAATTTGTTTTAGTGGACACACAGCCCAGAGAGGCCGCCCCTCTCCTCAGTTCACACAAAAGGTACAGGGGCTACCTATCCAGGGTGCGCGTGATCCCCACACGGCCCCATGTCCTATCCAGGCTGGGCTACCTGGACATGATGGACATCACTTACTCCATTGAGACCCAAAAAACTATCTGGAAATATGCACACCATCCTCTGTTGCAGCCTCAAATCTGTTCCCATGTGTGGCGCTGCCTGAGGCGGGTGTACTGTATGGCTGAGCGCTCTAACGCTTTACACTCATCCTGTGTCGTGTGTCGCCAGTATGGAACGCTGTTCCACCGCCTGGAGAAGTTCCCTACCTCTAAAGTGATATGGCGCGAAGTTCAACGTCTGCTGGGCTAGGATCAAACGCATCCCTTCAGTCTGTCAAGAGATATGTTTGCTCTATCAATGGCCTCCTCCTTCCACCCTCCCTCCATGCTTTGGTGGTTGCAATCGCCATGTGGACCATCCACACGATTGTCTTAGATGCCATCGCAGGCTCCACCCCCACCCTCCCAGAAGCTGTCCACAGATTCCGGTCTCATTTGGTGGACCACTTTCAAGTGTGGATGTCTGGATACCTCCCACTGCGTCGCCGACAGCTGGTCTCCTCCTGGTTCCCAGTCTGGTTCATTAAATCAGATCCCTTCCTCCACACGTGTTCAATTGTGGCTACGGCCCCTTCACACGTTCCCTCCCCCTCCCCATAAGTGGCGTCCCCGCTGGCAACAAGAGATAGCATCGCTTCTCTGGGGTGCCTTCCCTGGTACTAGATTTTGTCTCTTCTGATTTATATTTGGAAGTGTCCATCTCATGGTCAGCCTTACCCGCAGTAAAATATATTATCTTTAATAAGATTATGCAAAGAGATGATATGTCACCTGAGTCATGTAAGTATTCTCAAATTCTGAAGAGCTATGAAAGTTAAGTCAGATTTTTAGTGCAATACTTACTTCAGTAATTTCAAATGAAATAATATCATGAGAGCTAAGTCATTATACACAAAGGGCAAGTACTTGCAAACTTTTATTTTAGTGCATCTGTCGATATCATGGTGCCAAATCCATATATTATTAGAGTTTTCACCTGACATTAATTACCAAACCAATTTTAAATACTCTGGGGCCTGAGTTAGCTAAAGCGTTAAAATCATATTTATAACTACCTTATCAATCTGGATGCATCGTTTTGTCTGCTTCTGCTATGGTGCTTGAGAACAAACATTACAACTTTCTCATAGGAACTCATTTCCTAGTAGAGTATAGAGAAAGCATAGACCCTACCCACTTTCATTCAGTCTTCTCAACTCCCAAATTCCACTTTTATTCAAGGATGAGATAAGAAATAGTAGAAGAAGCGATCGTGCCCTGTCAAAAAACATTCACTATAACCATTCAACTATTCACTGATGACATAGGGGACTAAGCAACTAAATCTTACAGCTAAAGCTGAGTAGGACATCTCTTGCATGCCCATAAAGAAATGGATCTTCTGCCTAGAAAACAGAAGACAATCATCATCATCATTAGTGTGGATATGATGAATAAACTATGTCAGAATATACTGTCCCTACGGAGTCAGAGAACAAGAGATATAAGTGATTATAAGATCCTATGTCTTTATTTACCAAGGATAAGTCAAATTTTTTTGTTTAAAATTATAATAATAATCCATTACAATTCAAGAGGGGCTAAACAGTGACCAGAGCAAAGGTAAACTGGTATACTAATGTCAATTTAGTCCACATGATAGCTGGAACTGATAGTGCCATCATAGAACTCTCTTTCTGCTAAGCATCACTTTTCGAAAATCAATTCAGCCTGAAATTTAGCTCCACTAAAGAGATTTACAAAAAACTATTAGCAAATATGGCGGGAAACCCCGCAAAAGAACCCGCAGGCTATGCCAAACGATCCAGCACCACCCCATTTGAAGCAACCCTCGGTTACCCACCTCAGGGTCAACCAGAATCACCCGCTCTTAAGCAGCAGCCATGAAAGCAGGCACCACCCCCCAACCTGGAGCTACTTCAACTAGCGCCAGTTCACCTGATCGCACTTCTGCAACCTGAACGCCTAACAGCTCTGTGTGCGCTGCCTCCCACTAACCCGCTGGGCCCCCTCCAACCAAGGAGGCCATCACCCACGCTGTTTTAATGGCGTCTGCTCAGTTGAATGCAACTCGGCCCATCCAGGCATTCACCTCCCCCATTGTGTCAGCTAATTCAGCCCCATCTATTATTGCTGACGCCGTGTTTCTGGCTCCCTCCATGAGGGGCGATACCCAGCTACCTGGCCCCCAAACCCTCAGATGTAAGGTTGGATTAGCCGCACATTCTGGTTCACTAAGCACCAAATTGGGACAATCTACTCTTCCCAATGAGGATTCAAATGGTTCGGATTTTGGAACTTCACACCAGTTCCAATCTCACCCGTCCCATTTAAACCCCGTAATTGGCACTTCTCAAGTCGGCACTTTATCTCCATATGCTGAAAACGACCAATTCACCAATCAGCCAGTGAGTTTTGCCCACGAAATCACAGCAAATACTCGGGCTGAATTTACGCAAATAGATTGGGATGGTGATGAAACATCGCCCTCCTCCCAATTGGCTGAAGTTAATTCCAATCTGGATGGGCCTCCCCAATTTAGCGAGGCCCAACAATCACCTGGCCCCCAAACCCTCAGATGTAAGGTTGGATTAGCCGCACATTCTGGTTCACTAAGCACTAAATTGGGACAATATACTCTTCCCAATGGGGATTTAAATGGTTCAGATTTTGGAACTTCACACCAGTTCCAATCTCACCCGTCCCATCTGAACCCATAATCGGCACTTCTCAAGTTGGCACTTTATCTCCATATACTGAAAACGACCAATTCACCAATCAGCCAGCGAGTTTTGCCCACGAAATCACAGCAAATACTCGGGCTGAATTTACCCAAATAGATTGGGATGGTGATTAACATCGCCTTCCTCCCAATTGGCTGAAGCTAATTCCAATCTGGATGGGCCTCCCCAATTTAGCGAGGCCCAACAATCCGCCCCTCAATTTAATATGACGCCAGCAACTGCTGTAACATTCCAGCAACAAGGGAACTCCGCAAACTTATTCAAACCACCAGCTCACACTCAACCTGCGATTGCAGCCCAAAGCAAACACAAACGTACCAAAGGAGCCACTGGGTCGTGGCAAAAGCCTCTGGCTTCAACGCTACCCAAAGCTGATCCCCGTGAAGTGGCGTTTATTGCTGATGTTAAGAAGAAATGGGCCGAAACTAGAGCGCAAAAAGCTCTACCTCGCTCAACCCTCTCCCACGCAATTCGCCTTTATTATTGGCATACCCCTGTTGAATTCTATACGGAGGATTACTTCTCATACTTTGCAGCGATTTCGGAGACATTCCCAATTAACAACCATCCATGAATCAGTGGAGGGCCACTACATCGATGTGGGCTTCACTGAAGCTGCCCTTGCTGACCATGCTGCCACCCTCCAGGTCATTATTCCACGTGGATCTCTTCGCATCTCCCGCACACGCTCTCACCTGGAGAAAATTTCATGGGTTACTTTTTTCAACCTACCAACGACTGTTGATCCTGAGTCTCTTAAACTGGCGCTCCATCGTGGCTTAATAGAGTTGGGTCTGTTATTTCAGTGGACTTTAGCGTCCCCTCTTACTATGCTCCCACTTAAAGAGCTCGCACTGCTAGGGCGCCGTTCATCCCCTTCCCCACTGTATCCCACAACATTGAGGTTATATCTCGTGTGGCGGTAGTTGGGGCATGCCCTGAGATCTTTTTTGTCAACCCTGATCAGGCGCGCCCCCGGTGTTCATGGTGTAACGCCCTTGGACACTTGTATAGTGGCTGCACAGCTCGAAAACAAGCCCTCTTAGCCACCACCCAGGGGCCTAAACCAGGCCAAAAACGATCCCACGTGGCCGCAGCAGCAATTCCACAACCCACACAATGGGTTCCCGTTCAAGACCTGACCCCTGAGGCCTTACGCCTAGCAGTTGAAACAGCTAACCCTACTATTGGTATGGGATACCTTCGCGCTCATTCCCCCTTCCAGTGGGCACCCCCTCCAATCTCCCAGATTCAACTCCCTCTCTCACCAAGCGCAAGGCATCTCCCACAGGGTGCCCCTCATCAGCCACCCCCACTCAGGGCTCCGCGGCACCCCCACCAACCTCCACCAGCGATTTATCGCATCAACCCTCAGCTCCCAATGGAGCTATGCCCACCAGCATGGACTGGCAACCCGCGGCCTGTGGTAGAAGTGCCACCTCAAAGAGTCCTACCCCAACCCCACAGTCCATTTCGCGCGGATCCTTTGCAGTGTTGGAGGAAGTGAATATGGACTCAGACTCATCAAATGGGGACACCGCGGAGGTCACCATTGAGCACCCTCAGGTCCTTCTTCTGCAACGGAGCGGGGGCAGCATCCTAGGCTGGCTTACTGAGTCCTCCGCCCCCCACCCTCTCCTTCCCCTCAGAACCCTCGACGCTCCTCACGGATTGCAGCTAATAGTCAAGCTAAAGGACTCAAAACTAGCCGCCTCACAGCAGCAGGTTTAAGCGCTGGCAACCCCCAGGACATGGAGGGGAACAGCTATGAGTCCCCATGGCAGCACCCTGGCCCTGCAATCCATCAACGCAAATGGGTTGTGGGACTTTAAGCGGAGAGCCCGCCTCCTCCGAAACTTCAGGTCAGCACAAATTGACATCGCTGCTGTCCAGGAGCCCCATATCCTCCCCCACGAACAATATTCATGGAATGAACAGATTGAAGGCAACTCCTTCTGGACAAACCATGCCGCCCTTATTGTTTTGAATCCCCGGGTTAAAACCCATTCTTTTTCACAATATCTAGGTGGCCGCCTCATACTGGCTAAACTCACCACTCCTGATTTCTCCTTCTTCACTGCAAGCATCTACCTGCCTAATGCAGGTCAGGAGCAAAATCGTCTCTTGGAAGAGCTCGTCCAACTCAATCTCCCATAGAATACAGTCCTCTTATGAGATTTCAACACAACCATAAGTCGCGTCCGTGACTCTTACCCCCCTGCAGCAAAGGAACGCCCTGGAACAAGTCGCCTCCAGGATTTCCTTCGCCTGAGTGGCTTTATAGATGCGCTTCCACCCTCCGCGTCTGGCCTAGGTTGCATGACTAGGATCCAGTATGATGGAGGAGCTTTCCAGTCAGCGTCACGCATAGATATGGCACTGATTGGCCCCCTGCTAATTGGCCGCGTCTCCTCTCCCATCTCTCGTTACAACCATCTGAGTGATCACAGGTCACTCACCGTTGTCCTCAGCACCACACTTAGACTGTCGCGTAGGTTCTGGCCTAGGGTTTCCCCATCTCTTCTCAACAACCCCTTCACTAAGGAGAAGCTGTCTATGACCATCCGGTAGACTCTCACCTCCCCCCCACCCCACCTGCTTGACCACAAGGCTAGATGGGCGGTGACCAAGGAGGGCATCACACGTGTTGCTTACAACTGTGCCAAAGCCCTGATGACTGCAGCTCGCGCTAGAGTCAAAAGGGCGGAAGCCAGAATCAGACATCTGGAGCGAAACTGCCAGCCTTCGCCCTCTCCCAGATGGTTGGAAGACTGGTAAGCGGCGCAGGAAGCACTCCGCTTGGAGATCACACTGCAGGAAGAACGGGAAGCAAACTTTACAACATCTCGTTACTATGCTCAATGGGAACGCCCCACCCGCTTCTTCTTTCAGAAACAGAAAGCCCTGTCAACAGCACAGGATATTACTGCACTGAAGATTGGCACTACAACCACTTCAGATAAGGAGGAAAGCACGCAGGAACTACACCGCTTCTACTCCAGCCTCTTCCATGCCACCCAGGTGGACCCATCGGACATTTAAGACTTCCTGTGGCGGGCTCCAGAGCCGCCCATTGACCCACGGGCTGATGAGGCTCTACTGGCGCCTTTTTCCATCCAGGAGGTGATGGAAACCCTTCTGAAATCCCCACGGCTTAAAGCCCCAGGCCCAGATGAAATACCCTTCGAGGTGTACCTTCTGGAACCTGCAGTGATAGCCAGAACCCTCCGCGACCTCTTCGCTGCACTCTTAGTGAATAGCGAGGTCCTCCCCGACTCCAGAGGCTCAATCACGACCCTCATTCACAAGAAGTCAGACCGTGAGAACCTGGCGAACTGGCGCCCCATAGCGTTGATCAACACAGACCACAAGCTCTTCACAAAGCTTCTGGCCAACCGCATCACCAAATGGGTGTCACCTCGCCTCTCCCCATCCCAGCACGGTTTTATTCCGGGGAGGTCGTTATGGGACAACTATAATGACCTTCACGTGACTTTGACTGCTAACTCTCGTAAGGTGAATGGCTTTGTGGCTCTCCTGGATATGGAGAAAGCATATGAACGGGTATCCTGGAAGTATATTGATGCTTCCCTGGCCCGCTTCCATCTCCCACCCGCAGCTAAGCGCTAGATATCAGCGCTCTATGACCAGCTCCACACCAGAGTCCTGGCGCCAATGGGTTTACAGTGGCAGTACCAGTTGGACAAGGTCTCCGGCAAGGGGACCCCCTGAGCCCTATCCTTTTTAACATCACCCTTGACCCCTCTTGGCCTCCTTACAGGAGAAGCTAACAGGGATTCTAGTCCCAGGTAAAGCCCCACACGCACCATGGCATTTGCAGATGACACTGCCATTGCATTTGGCTGCCCTGGGGATGTTGCCCTCGCTGCTGTGACCATTGAGAGGTACACCAAGGCGTCCAACGCCATGGTCAACACCTCCAAGACAACAGTTGTACAGGTCGGCTCCCCCGCCTTTCCCCCACCATTTGGTATTGAACCTGAGCGCGGTACCTTCCGTCACCTGGGCGTTCTCACCAACCAACAAGGAGTTGCGCTAAAAGACAATGAGGACTTGCTCTTAGCAGCAGTTAACTCCAGGATTGCCAGCTGGAACCGGTGGCACATCACCCCCCAGGGTCGAGCTCTGATGGCCAATGTGTTCCTCCTCTCCAAAGTCTGGTTTCTAGCGCACGTCTGCCCATTCACAGATGGCTTTTATAAGCGGCTCAATGTACTCCTCCGCTGTTGGATCTGGGGCTCAAACCATCCACCAATGGCCCTCTCAACCATTGCCCGACCCTGCAATGAAGGGGGCCTAGGGCTTCTGGACACGCAATCCAACGCCACCACAATCTTCCTGAAGTTCCTATGGCCGATTGTCTGCTGGGACGCGACCCCCATGCCCCAATGGGCGCCCGCCCTCCGCCAGTCAGTGTCAGTAGCTCTGGGTCTTCCTAGAGCATCTCTGACCTCATTAGGGGAGTGGCTCACAAACATCCTAGGCCATCGCCTAAAATCATCCTCATCCCCCTTCTGAAACCAGGCTCTCCTTGCCCTGAAACGAGTAGGCGCGCGGATCCACCATGCCTTCCCATACAGAAGGGAAGGCCCTGGCCTCAGTCCCCATCGCCATGCAATTGTGCACAATGGACAAGTTGTCACAACTGGCCTCAACCCCCAAGATCGTCCTCTCATCCACCCAAGACTCCTTGAGCTCCTCTCTCCCTCCGTGAGATTTGACCTTAAGGAATTGTGGAAGGACGTCTATCACCCCATCCTGTCAGCAAAGGTGTCCAACACCTTATGGAGGATGCTCCACTGTTCATACAGGACAGGGGACCGGACTGGCCCTACCTTCCAGCACTGAAGCTGCCCCCGCTGTGTGGAGCCTATTGACTCCCACCCCCATCGTTTTTTCACCTGTCCAGGTGTTGTCGCATTTTGGCTAAAGGCCCGCGCGCTCCTCCATGCTCAGCCCTGGTCTGGACACCCTGTGCAAGACCTCATGTTTGAGCAGACATTGCCTGGTTGCCACCAACCCCTCCGTGTCCTCGCCTATGCCACAGGCTTCTGGACCATCCATAACTCCTTCCTTCGTGCTGCCTTTGACCAGCAGGTGTGGACCCTTCCACACATGATCACCTACTTTCAGGTACACTTTGAGATGGCCCTGAAGGTTTGCACTATGTCGCCAACCCTCCCCCGCTCAGTTGTCACTGCAGCACGGCTCTGGCGCGCAAACCCCCCTCCCTTTCTCGATGCCTCCTCCCTTCCCTTCCCTCGCTTCAGGCTCTTAGGAGCCCAGGAATAATTCAATAACATCGATGAATCCCCCCCTTAGGTTGGGACCATCTAGTACTAAAAAAAAAGATAGCTGGAACTGATCAGATAGCGTTGCAAGAAACAATTGAGCAAGAATTGCTCGAAATTAATGAGCTCTTGGACCAATATTAAGACATAATTAGTACTAGAATCAATGACTATAATATGTCAACTAAGAAGTCAAAAGAATAAATACTGGCACTGCTATACTTTTCCAGCAAAAACAATATCAATGGTCAAGAGAAAATAGCATATTTTATAAAAAGAGCTCTAACAGTAATTGAATTTGGGATGGTACCTCCATCTAAGAGTCCATGGGAGTCGCCCCTTCTAATATAGCGAAATAAATATAGGACCTAAAGGATTGTCATAGATTAAAGAAGATTACACGTCCTAACTGATATGGATTTACAACATTTGCCGCTCAATGATAAATGATTTATAAAAGACTCAGAGGCTCACAATAACATTTTGTGATAGACCTAAACAACAGATACTGCCAATTACTTATTGCCAGAGGCTATTAAAATTTCACGCTCTTTACCAGTAAGGGACTTTATAAACCAAAATGTATTTACAGGGCATGTTCAACATCTTGGCTATGTACCAATGAGTTATAGAAGGAATACTTAGAGATATGAAGATGTCAAGCATGTTCATCTACTCTGCTAGTATTATCATATTCAGCAAATCATCTAAGGAGAGCCTAGAACACCTGAGAGAAGTTTAATTGAGTAAGAGATAATAACCTCAAGTTCAAGCTTAGCAATATTTCTTTTTAAAAGTTATTTGTGAACTTAGACATTAGGTGAACCAGGATAAGAAATAAACCCCACCAAGGCAAGGTTAAAGCTAAAGAAAGATGAGTACTCCAAAGTGCACTAGAGGTTCTCTAGTGTTTCTGGACATGGTAGGCTGCTAACATCAGTTTGTGCCAGACTTTTTCCAGTGATTTCAGAAACTCTTAATCACCTGTTAAACAAAGGAGTACTGTTCACATGGGACAAAAACAAGATGATGCCTTCATTTATTGTGAGCAACTCTTGGTGGGAGCACTAATCTTAACATATCTCATCTGTACAAAGACATTTTACCTTACTCTTATGCCAGCAATGTAGGGATGGGGTCCACTTAGCACAATCAGAAGAGGATGACCCATACCATCTTATAAAAAAAATATCCATGGATTTTTACCTGGGCAGAGCACAACTATACATTTACCAAACGTGAGTGTATAGATGCGATAAGATCATTCTCCAATTATAACATTAATTTCTATATATTTCATTTCATGATTGGAACTGAACACACCTCTTAGATATGGCTAACCAACATGAATGATCTAGATAAGCGCCTAGAAATATGGGTAGCTCACTTGTAAGGGTATAATATTGAGATTTTACACCAATATGGAGATGAGCATTTTAACGTGTATAACCTGTTACAACCACTGTTCTATAACTTTATAAAGCACATAAGAACATTATTTATTTATACGGCCATCCTTGTACAAATAAAGAACATTACTATTCATAGACTAATTTAAACCCAGAGATTAAATAGAAAAAAGGAATAAAAAAGTTAAATTCTAAAGAGTTGCTAAAGATTAACAAAATTCTAAGATGGATGGTCGGAGAAGTTTACTTGAGAAAAATTGTTAATGTATGTGAAGCTGAATGAACAAATGGTTATTATAGAAGGGCACCGGTAAGTTGGCAATGAAGGCTATAGAAAACATTTAGCTACTTGATTTAGAAGTTCTACTGAGAAGTGATGTTGGCTAATATTATTCTGGAACTGTAACTCTGCGTTGAATGTTCCTAGTTAAACTAATCCTAAAGTATAAACCCAATTAATTAAACAATAAAGCTTCCATTGGCATTTGGACAACCTCAAGTAATCCCCTGCCGTCGTTGTGGTGAGATATTATAATTCTATACGCATACAACTTAGAAGACATGATCATTGAAGTGATGTTAAAATACAGATAGTTCAATGGCGCTGAGATGACAAGGTATAGATAGCCTAATGCTAAGATGGCCAGAGAGACTATGATTCAAACTCAGAAATGCTTTTACTCTCTTTTAAATGTCAATGTATGTCTAAAAATAGAAGTTGATATCTTGTTGATAATCTCCACAATGACTCCAAATTATAAGTAAATTATTATATGAAGGTGTCTAAGTTCGAAGAGTGAGCATTAATCCACAGCTGATAAAATATCTATATTTCACAGTTACCTAGTGCTAAGATGGCAATTATCTAGGTAGCCTAAAACCAGCACCAAGTATTAGCTACTCTGATGCAATGATATGATTTTGACGCCTATTTAGGAAGCCCTGAGGGAGGGATGGTAAGGTTATAGTAGCATAACCAACAAAGCTGAGTGAGCTCCCAAAAGAAATTAAGACTCAATCTTGTGTGAGCTAGTTAGGGTAAGCTAGGCCTCCTCAGGTCACTACTGGGGAAAGCCTATGGAAAAACAAATGAGTATCTAATACCAGAACCCAGAGAGGCACGTTATTTGGGATCTGTAGTGGCCTGAAAAAAGTGTTGGATGGTAGCGATGACTGTGCCAACCTGTTCTCATGGGTGTCTTCCACTCCCTGAGGGGAGAATATGGGCAGGAATGGTATAAGAGTTGGGCATGGTGTCTGTCAAACGGTCTCCCCATGAGCTGAGGTTGCATGGGTGAGGACCTCAGGTCAAGTGAGGGAACAATCCTGGTTGGCTGCGCTTTGGTGCACCTGCCTACAATTAATGTTGCAGTTTGTCAAGTTGGCCTGAAGCTTGGCTAGCTGTTAGCTTAGTTGATATAAGCTGGTTGGTGGTGAAACGATAATTCAAGAAAATTACAGCAGATCCAAAAGGACTCTAAGGCTTCCTGGACAAAAAGGGGCTGGAGAGCATGACTCCACTAGAAAAGCAGGTGACAAAGGGGAGGGCTTTGGCTTCTCACCACTAAGAGGCCTTAACCTGTAGGTTATTAGGTCTTGTCTCCTGCAAGGGGATAAGAGACATATCGTCTGTTCTGGCTGGTGCAGACGAGCTTCCCAGTACTTAAACAGGGCGGAAATATGTCACTTTAGGGGGTAGCATGAGCTACACCCAATTGCGGTTGGGCCCACATTTGATGATGCTAGGTTTGCGCAGCCCTAGTGTGGGTGGGAGCAGTACCATAAGCCTTCATCCCACAATAATTGCCTGTACTAAGAGACCTCAGTGGCTTTTTAAATCTCAAAGTCTCAATTTTGTGACATATGGCATTGTAACTCTGCATCTCATGCAAAAAAATTTTTGCTGAAGTTTTATTTCCTATCTAAGTCCTTCCTAAGGGTAGCAACCTTCATAATGATATCCTAATGCATTAGTGGTTACTGAACCCTAGTGATGGTATGACAAAAAATTTACATTGGTGCTCACCACGGGGGGCTTTTAATATAACCATTTTCAATTTTCAGTTCATTTAAATTATGTCGAGCCATGCCAACCATGTCAAGCTCATTCATGAAATTTCAATGAGGGTCAACTTCAATCTATAAACTTCAACTTTATAATTTCATGGGTATTGTCATTGACATCTGTATAAACTTTTTGTCAAATTTCATAGCCGTAGACAGTTTCCAAGGATGGCACCTGTTTTAAATTGGAAGAAATAGAGCACTAATCCATTCAACAAAAACACAAGATATTTTTAGATTAGAAGCACACTCACTAATCTGAACAAAGTAGTCTATCACCTGTATGGCTAAGCTGACATTACTTACAATCAGGCGGATAATGTCCTAAGTCAATTTAACTACTGATAAATGAACAAGAGACTGAGCGGAAATTTTCCAGAACGCCTGACAAAAAGTCTTGAAATATTAAATAAACTGTAGTTACAGCTCTCAATGCAACATTGCTGAGAGGGAGAACATCCAAGGTAGTCTATAAAAACACCAGACAAATTAAGGAGTGATACTACTACTGACAAGAGTTCTGATGATAATATATTCTTTTCTCAAGGGCCCCATGAACTTACCCCAATACTGAACAATCAGCAACACTTGGTTAAAAAACTGCCAGCAGCAAAAATTCTCGCTGCATCAAAATTGATTCACACCCTGAGTCAAACTGCCAAAAACCAGTGGTGAGATCACTTGCACAAGGGACGCACAACCCAAAAAAGATGAAAAATCTGTAATGACCAACTTCACCCATTTTTCTGGAATGGGAATATACGTAGTGTTGCAATTTTGTATTACTAACCATATGATTAGTATAATATGTTTGTTTAATTATAAAAGTTGACTTTTAGTAAATTAAGGCTTTGATTAACGTTGCCTTTCCGCCAATGTTAATTTACCATCCCTCAATATGCAATGGTAACCTATATCCTTTGGCACCAAAGCTTATAAGTAGTACTAAAAGTTACATTTGATGCCTTACCAACCCATTGGTACAAACCCTTTTTATACTTAATCTACCTTAATCTAACTTGCCCCTGTGACTGAGGCAGTTTAATCACTAGTATTTATTCTTACTTTAGGCCACAGCACTTCTGAAATGCGCTAAATATATATATATATATATATGTTGTATACTTGCCTTGTCCCTCACATTGTAAAATTGTTGTTATTCAGGTTATTTATTTCCTTATCTTTCTAGTACAATTAGTGCGAGCACCTAATATTCCTAAGAGCAGTTTGGGTACCAAGTATCTGGTACCAGTAGGAACCCAGGTTTTGATAGGTTCATAGATATAAGATATCATTAGAAAAGGGTTTTTTGGATTTAATTAGTTGTTAGTGAAGCCAGAATGACTAAGAAGAATACTCCCAGAAAGCCCTTACACCATTTTCAGTACTTGATACTACATCAGAAAAGTTTATTTTATACTATAAACCTAGTATTGAATACCTTGGTTTTAGTCCATTTTCCCTCAAGTATCTGTCATCATACAGATTACCTGTTATTTTGTGCAAATTTACTTGTGCTAACTGCAATCAACGTTGAAGTGTTAATTGCTATACTTGGTGTTTTCTATAAGGGTCGCTTTTTGCTGCCATGTACCTACTTTTTAACAGTAGGTCATATTAATCTATATGCTGAAGTGACTTATTCTGAGGCCACAGACCTATTCCCATACCCTTTGCCAGCTGCGTAACAAAATGAACCTCCACCTTGGAATAATCTGGATAATATAGCAACACACCAGCTTTAAAAACCAAGATAGTGGATTTTACAGAGGATAATTGGAGAAATTTTGATGGTGAAGAGTTAAAACTGGAGTGATACGCGCTCTCCTACTCACTTTTTTTAGGAGATTGACTCCTTATATCTCCTAAATTAACATTAAGGACAGGTAAAAAAGACTTCTATTTGCGACTTTTTGGGTTGTACTCAAAAACTCAAAAAGGCTTTTAACATTTTGAGGCAGCGTGACGCCAGTTTACTAGCCTGTTATATAAAGTCTACCAGGAACTTAGAATTGATCTTGTATCTGTAGACAAGTTAATAATGTGGATTATCCCTTGTACATGTGTGTACCCTCTTTGGAATTAATTTGACCAAAACTAGAATTACAAGCAATGAGGCAGCGGTTGTACCCATATTGCCTGCTATATTTTTAAAGCCCTGTCAAAATTTTAACTAGATGGATTCCTTAAAATAGTATCAGTACTAGGGGTGTTGCTTGGTTAGGTGTAAATGCCAGCTAATCTTCTAGTTTGATATTTAATGATATATAGAAATTAATTGAGCTTAGGTTTGGCAGAATCTGCAATCGTTGCCAAAATGCCAATTTGAGGATCGTTGTAGTAGTTTCTGGTGGAGAGCTGATAAATCTGTTACCATCCATTGAAATATGGTCCTGCTGACTAATTCAGAGCACTGGCGACTCATGCTGAGGATGCTCAAAGTTTTATTTTAAATATGAATTTATATATGATTAACTGGCGACTCATGCTGATGATGGATTGACCCAAATTTAATATTTGGTGATCAGATGAGCGGATTAGGAGGTAATCGCTATGATGTATAAATGAATGATATTGACAATCAGATAGGGTTCCAGCCTGGATGGCTGAGGGGTTTCAGAGGCATAGTAGCCTAGGTATTAATAGTTGTCCATTCCCTCCAAATAAACATCTCTATTGCATCCATATTTTTTAACTGTTAGTAGTTAGTCAGCTAGGTTAGAACTAAGATGGGACTGGAGATCCTGAGAGGCGCGAGTGATCATGCCTTGAGCGACCAGCGCTGCCAGCTCCCATGCCTCCTCCCTATGAGGAACCAGCGGGAACCTGGCCAGCTGGCCACCAATGGCTGATGATGATTGGCCGCCAACCTTGCAGGGTGCAGTGCGGGAGTGCCATAGCCATTCAAGATGGGGGATGGACTTTCTGGGGCATGCCCAGATGAATTGGTGAAGGGTCATAAGGGTGGGGAAGCGCAGGAGTGCCTGAGACGCCCAGGATGGGGTAGAACTCGCCAGGGCACACGCTGAGGACACCTGGGGCTAAGGCGAAGTCATTGTTGGTTGGTTAGTGGGTTGGATGTGAACTTGTAGGGGTTGGTACAACAATGAAGGCGAAATGGCAAAGGGCCAACTAGTATTCATATTGGTTGGCCTGGTACACTAGCGGAGCTCATGGTCAATTTTGTGAAAAGCTGAAACCAGGTAGTTTGTTTCTATATTATGCAGATCAACTGATTTATGATACACCAGCAGCTTTTTCTAGCGCTTCTTCTGCGTCTTCTACCAGCGCTATTGCATCGTCCACATCTCTAATAATCTGGCCCCCCACACTTTGAATATGATTAGTTTGCAGGTTTATCATTGCCTATCCAGAAATCAGAGCTTGATAATTATCATCTCAGTAAACCCTGTGAGCCTGCTAAAATTTGTTAGGAAGAATAACAGTCACAACTTTATGCTTTTACTTAATATACTTTGCAGAACGCTGAAGACCAAACCAAACTGGCCATATTAATGAACCAGTTGGACCTCGTTAGTCAATATTTGTTAAGGCGAAAGATCTTTGAAGCTGACATGTCTTATAATACAAAAGATGTTATTAATGAGTTTGGCGGTGCATAGCTTATGATAGGATAGAAACCACCTCCCTTTCTAAATCATATAAATCATGTGATGTAGTTTTAGTCTATTTTAGCTGTTTCCCTATAAGGCTCAGGTGCTATGTAGGGCTAAAGTTCTGAGACATCATGAAACTTAGATCAATTTCCGCCACGCCTGTAAACCTCATAAGAAATTATATTAGTTCATGATATCTGTTATAATTAATGTAAATTCAAGACCCAAACTGATAAAAAAATTACTTTTTTCATTGCTCTCACTTTTGATGCTCTAAATATGGACAAACTTTATGTTATTTATGCGACGTCATCTTTGGAAAAAATTATGGAAAAGTCTTTTTACTAGAAATGGGATATTATAATTCTATCAATAATTTATATACTCATATAAACAACCAAATGGTAGTGAACGCCGCCCTACAAGTTTGGTTAAGGAGAGTTGGGATGCTTTGCCTTCAGTATTACATGCAGTAGTTCAAGACAATGTGTTGCTTTGCTCCCAGCTTCAGGATAGTAATGATTTACTTATGTATTTAAGTCAAGCTGATACTTTTGACATTATATGCTTACTGATCTTAACAACTAATTCTTTGAGTGTATCTATGTTGATATCAATGTAAACAATATTTGAGCTCTGGATATTGTTGACAGCTGTGAACCAGGTTGAAATATTTTAAGCTAAAATGATGAAGAAGCTTGGGGGTGCACCTGACATTGACCATTGCAAACAATATGGAACTGCATGTCCGATGATACCACATTGCAATGAGCTTATGGCACCTTACCACTTCATTTCAGAAGCAAAGTATCATCTCCCCTTTACTATTGTGTAGCCCATGATAAATATTAAATTCTGATTGGGGCCTCTTTTATGAGGTCATTTATGGTTTAGAGCCACCGCTGAAGAAAATCTCTAGATAAAATGTAACATAAACTCCCAACCATTAAAATATAAAGGACACTTAGTAACAGTCTCGCCCTAATTTATTTATATAAATGTTTATAGAGATAGCATATTCCCAATCATATATCAATAAAGTTGCTATCTCACCTTAAAAGTACTAACTAAAGTAAAAACCTGATGGAATTCTACTAAGGGCTGGTAAGAGCCTTAATATTGCGCCCATCAATATGCCCTAGTGAAAACAAATATAAAGTTTCTTTTCTTTATGGGTATATGGTGAATTTTAGCCCCCAGAAGCCAAGATAAAATGGATCCTGATAAAACACCTAATTCTATATATCAAAATCATAGTGAAGTCAGCATATTGTTAACAAACTCTTTGGATTATCCTAGTCAATTGAAGCGCCACAAATAACCATCAAGATCCATGCACTGCTTGTTACTGATATGTAAAGCTTGATGTAAACGAGTCACTGGTTTAGGATAACCCTGCTAGAGCTTTATGGACGTAAAAATTTAATAAACCCCCTCCATGGCCTAATTTATCAATTTTAATGGCGGTCAAAGCTAATAAGTTAATCGAGAAATAAGGAAAAGAGAGTCAAACTGCTCTTCTTAGCCATGGGATATCTTGTTCTTTATAATAACCATCATAGATCTCACAGAGCCAAAACCCTACTTGGAAAGCCCTCAATAAAATCATTCAGAAAATGGCTACCGATATTTATAACCTTAAACACTCCTCAAATGGTTAAACTGTGTACATGGTGCATACCAGATTCCTTATGAAAACTTCTTCTTGCACTGTCCTGAAGGCCAAACCCTACATACAACCAAATTAACCCCAGCTCATTTTTGTTTCTCAGTAGTTGGCTAAGTGTGAAAAATGTTGCAATTTGGTATGACAAACCAAATAAACAAAAAGCTGTATTTATTTTATTGATATTTGGCTAAATTTAGATTAAGGCTTTATCTTCATTGACTTACCACCAATGTTAATCAATTGTATCTTGATCTCCCATTATGAGCTATGGTATATGGCACAATCACCAAATATCATTATTACTAAATGTTATAATTGTGAACTTGTTACCCTGTCAGCGCAGAACTTAATTCCTTATTTTACTTTAATTTACCTTGCCCCGCAGCTGTGGCAATTGAAGCAACTATTTTATATCTATACTACTCCCAGGCTGCAGCACCAATGAAAATGCGTTCCAAATATGAGTATATTACTTAAACTTACCCCTCAAGTTATGAAAACATTGTTGCTATTTAATGAAATTATTTTTTTCTTGCCAAAAACAACTATGCGAGCACTAAATATTCCTAAGGGAAGTTTGGGCAATAAATATCTGGTACTAATATGGACTCAGGATTTTTATAGGTTTTTAAAAAGGTATTAGGATCGGAAAATGATATTTGGTCTTTTATTATTTGTTGTTGAATCCAGAAAAACTAATAACACCAATTGCGAGACCTTCTACCATCATAAGTAATAGATACTAATAAGTGCTTTTAATATTTAAATTAAACCACATAGTGAATACTTCTTGATATATTCCCTTTCTTCCCAGGTATCTATCACCATACAATTTTCCTGTTATTCAGTGCAAGCTTAACTAAGATAATTGTTTTAGTGCCAAAGTTCCAATTGCTAAACATGAAAACTATAAGTAGTTTGAGTTTGTTGTGGAAGGAGCATTACACCAGTAGAAGACCAGAGTCCTAATCTCATTCCTTGATTCTAAAAGCTCGGATCAGGTCATCTGCTACCTGAAGGATATACCAGTTTCCTAACAAAAGTCAAATATACTATTTTGAGCTTTTTTAGAGGAACAGAGAGGATGACTCAACAAAATGATGACTTCCATTATTAGTTTCCAATTCCATGAGACTCTCCTGGAGTTTGCCTCATGATACGCTCAAAAGCCTATGTGTTAATGGGGTCTGGTTTCTATCCAAAAACTGATACAATAATAGCAAGAATTTTTCAGTAAATCCATACCCTGAACTTTATGGTGTGATGGCTCCTATACTACATGGGTCATACCTCTAGTCTAAATGGTTAATCTTCTGCATCCCTTTTCTTTTCCCTTCTGTCCCCAAACCCTAGTTCAGGATTGCAGTCCCCGCAGATGCACCAAACAGCCCTGCTGGAAGTTAACAGAAATGCCGCTCAATTCTCTGTCATAATTGCTATAAATGATGACACTATGTGTAACGGATCAGGAGGCACCTGATCCGTACATTGGTTCATATTGGGTGGAGTTTGATCTAAATATGGCCCTGATTCAATGGTAATTGAACTTAGTAAGTTCAGAACTGGGTGAAATTGCCATCCTGAACCCAAATCACATCTGCGGAATGATAACGAGTTTATGTGGGGTGTGGATGGTGATCCGGTGGGATGGTGAATCTTTGCTAATGATGTGGTGATCTGGGCTCATAAGAGTCTAATCAAAACAAGAAAGCTTATTCCATATCTGCAGTGCACTATTTAGGGGAAGATGTTGCTGACATGTAGGGCAGTTGCGTCTTCTACAAGGAAAATGGAATTTGGAAATAAATAATTTGGGCTAGCTCAGATAACACTAATTTTATCTAGAAAATATAATCAGATCGGATCAAAGTTATGAGCTCCACCAGTGAGCTCAGTGTGGCGTTGGCGTCATTCTCGGCCCTTTCCTGGTCCCAGACTCTGCTGCTGATGTGCAGTGTTGTGGGAACAGTGGTACGAGAATATGTGGCAATGATGAGACATGGCGGTCAGGTTTGGGGATGGGCCTCTGCAGGCCTGTACCTAGTATGTTCAGTAACATGGCTCTTACTGCCCAATTTGTTTGTTGCGTATTGGCACAAACCCACCCATTACATTAAACGCAACTCAAATACTTTCTTGTCAATTTCGTGAGGCCCCAAATAAGAGGTGGTGGCCCCAGGAGGGGAGTAATGGTACCGCCATGTGTTAACAGTGGTGATGGTGAGCTTTTCGCTCATGTTTATAATAAGAGAAGTGATTAGAGTGTGTGGTTCAAGACCTGTTAAGATGGAGAAACTCCAAAGGGGACCTGAATCTCCAAAAGGTCAGGCAGCTTTGCCCATGGAAGCTTTAGAGATGATCCACCAAATGGTGTTGTGGATTCGTTTTCAGGTGTAGTTGGCTCAAGCAACTGGTGAGAAGACCCCTTTCTCATTGCAGATTGTGCAAATTGTGGAGGCAATACCCCAAGAACTTTCTGGGTGGGTGCAAGAGTTGGTTGAAGAGCAAGGACGCCTTCCTGGATCCATAGATGAGTGTGTGGACTGGATTGACTGGGCAGCCTATCTGGATGAGGCGCAGGATGAGGCGCGATCAGCTTTGTTGACAGTAGGTCAGGGCCAAGGATCAGTGGAAGAATATGGGCGGATTTTCCAACCATTGGCGAAAGCAGCAAGAGTCTTGGATTCACAATCATTGCGAATGTTCAGACAAGGGATGCAAGTGGACATGCTGGCCGCCATGGTGGCTGCTAAAGTTCAGGGTTTCGTTGGCAGAGGAAATTGCTTTGGTGATGCAAGTGGAGAAGCAATTGGTGTTGGCGCATAACCAGTAGGAGGATTCAATGTCCCCGGGAAGGGTCCAGTCACCTGTTGTTGCCAGCAGAGGACAAGGGCTGGCGGGGTTCTCCACGGAACTTTGGGAATATCAATGGTGGATCCCGCCAGGGTAGCAGTGAGGAGTAGGGGAGAATAGTCCAGGGACCTGGGCAGAGCTATAGTCCCTGACCTATCTTATCTGCGAATTTTCAATCTGAAAATGCTTCTAACATTAAACCTTCTTCTTTGCTTTATCCTAGGTTGTTTATTCCAGTGAAGTTATACTCGCATGGTCGGACAGAGAAGTGCTGGCCCTGGTGGATACAGGGGTTGAGGAAAATTATGTGGAGTTTGCCTTAGCGGAATGTTTGCAGTTGGAGATGAGAAGGTGTCCTGAGGTGGTGTTCGCCAATATGTTGAGAAGAGCCCCATCGTGGGTTCAGAAGCCCTTGATTGTCCTTCATCAGAACCCCTTTTGGTTGAAGGAGGGTTTCTGTGTGATCTGGAATCTGGCCCACCACATAGTGCTGGGGATGAAATGGGGAATTGCTTCCAGCCACGGATTGATGTGTTTCAAAAACAATTACCTTATCACCCCAGATTGGACCTCAGATGACGTGGAAGATGGAGGTCGGGGGCAACATCCCAAATGGATGTAGGAGCTTAGGGGGATGCAGGAGGTAGAGCTACCACCCAAATGTAGAGACTTTGTTGACATATTTGGTCCAATTGGAAGTTTGCGCTTTTCCCCTATGGGTTCTTTCACATTCTCATTTTGGTTCAAGGGGGGTCGGAGCTGCCCAGAGGATGCCCGGTCTAAGCTCTTAATGAATGGACCAGGGATGCATTGGAGAGCCATTTGGAGTCAATGTTGAACAAGGGTTTAATCGAGCCCTCCATGTCTCCAATGGTGTTTCCTGTGTTGCTAATACTGAAGGCGAGTGGAAATTTACGCCCATGTGTGAGTTTCTGACGCTTAAACATGGTCAAGGAGCTGGATCTGTATCCAATTCCCTAGTGGAGGACATTCTTCCGATGGTTACTGGATGCACGATGTTTATGAAGCTTGACCTCACAAATGCGTTTAATCAGATTCCAGTGAGACCGGAGCATCAGCAATATACAGCGTTAAAGTGCCACCTGGGGGTGTACCAATACCATGTGATGCCACTTGGGCTGAGAAATGCTCTGGCGGTGTTCCAGCAGATGATTGACCATGTCCTTGGGGGATAACCGGACAATTCTGTGCCACTTATATGGATGATATTCTAGTGTTCTCACGGTCCCAGGAGGAGCATGTATGAGATGTCTGGGAAGTTTTGGGGGCGATTGGCTATATGGGTTTATGGTTGAATCCCTCCAAGTGCAAGTTCAACCAGAGTTTGGTAACGTTCCTCAGCAACGTGGTATTTTGAAATGGATTGGGGTGTGTCCCAATAAGCTTCAGGCGGTGCGGGCATGGAAGGCCCCCACGGATCAGATGGGGATGCAATGTTTTTTGGGAACATTGAACTTCCTTCATCAATTTGTGAAAAATCTTTTCCAGATAGCCCTACCAATCACGCGCTTGACCTAGGATGTTCCATTCATATGGGGAAAGGCTGAAGCATGGGCATTTGAGTTACTAAAGTGCAAGTTACTTACTGCACCTGTGCTGGCCCATCTGGATCCCAAGAAGATTCTTTGTGGTCAACACGGATGTTTCAAATTATGCTGTGGGGATGGTATTATTTCAGGAAGGGGAAGATGGGTTGAAGCATCCCATATGTTACTTCAGCCGCAAGTTGCTCCTTGCAGAAACAAACTACCTGATATATGATAAGGAACTGTTGGAAGTGATGGCGGCCTTAGTTGAATGGCAACATCACCTGCTCTATGCCCAGCATGCTTTTGTTATTTGGATGGACCACAAAGCCTTGGAATATTATTGCAAACCCATAAAGATGAACTAGTGACAAGCCAGATGGCATGTGGAGCTGATCCACTATGATTTCTGAGTGGAGTACAGGCCTAGGGCTTTGAATGTCCTGGCGGATTGGTTTAGTTGAGATGGGGCTTTTGTGTATAAGAAGGAGGAACTGGAGGAGTTCAACACAGCAATGATGTTCCAACTGGACCAAGTCGTGATGATTAAAGATGGGGGGAGTGTGTTGGTGGAGGAAGTTTGTTGGAAGCAGAGGAGCACAGAATTTTCTCAAAGGCTGAAATCTGAGATGATGGAGGGTCAGCCGCACCAGTACCATGCGGATTTCGTGAAGAGGGTTGGGTATATACCACAAGTCATGTGTATGGGTATCTAACCCATCATTACAATGGGAGGTAATCCAGGCTTCTCATGAAAATCCACTGGTGGGTCACCTGGGTTAGGGAAGACAATGGATTTGGTACAGTGGGAGTATTTGTGGCAAAGCCTTCGTAGGGATGTCCAGAAGTACATATGGGAGTGTTTGGTATGTGCGAAGTCAAAGCCATTGTGAAAACCACCATTGGATAAGTTAATTCTGCTGCCAATACTGCAAGCCCCTTAGAGTTTAATTAGTGTCAATTTCATAGTGGGACTTCAAAAAGGTGCAGGGGAAGGACGCGATTATGGTGTTCATAGATAGACTTGCCAAATATGCTGAGTTCTTCCCATGTACTGGGAGTTTTTTGGCAAAGGATGCGGCAAGGGTTTTCATCAATGTGGTGTAATCCCAAAATGGATTACCTGAGTAGAGCAGTTTGGACTGGGGCCCACATTTGTTTAGAAATTTTGGTTGAGTCTACTGGGAAGTTTGGAGATCAGGCTGGGTCAGTCCTCGGTGTAACATCCTCAATCTGATGGACAAATGGAGAGGGTGAACCAGATACTTGAACTGTATCTTTGGTGTTACATGTCTAATCAACAGGATGACTGGGTTTCGTGGGTCTAGATGGCCCAGTTTTCTTACAACAGCCACTCTCAATCCTCAACAGGAATGTTGCTACTTTTTACAAATAGTGGACTCAGCCCTAGATCAAATGGGGGATCTGCGAGCGGCATATGTCATGGTGTGGATGAGATGTTATGTACCATGTTAGATATCAGAAAGAAGCTATGGGGGAACTTCCAGCAGGAGATATCTTGGCAAAACTGACAGGCAGATCAGCAAAGGGTGCCAGATTCAGCGTTTGAGCCTGGGACTGGGTTTTGGTGGTGGTCAAGATTTATGCTGTCCCAGTCAAGAGTTGTAAGCTGGGTCCAAAGTTTTTAGCCTGTACCAGATCGTCCGAGCCATTAATTGGGTCGCCTTTGAGTTGAGTTTGCCATGGGGTTCCAGAGCCCATCCAGTGATTCACGCTTCCCATATACAGGCTTTTGGGGCGAGGGGCCGGAGTGTCCCAGTCCGCTGAATCCTAGAGAGGGGGAGATGCCAGAATACAAGGTGGAGCAGATACTGGATGCCAAGTGGGTGAGAGGCCGACAGCAACTGCTGGTGAAGTGGAAGGGCTATCAGGTAGAGGAGGCGATGTGGCAAACAATGGAGGACTGTGAGCAGTGCCCAGAGAAGGTCTGGGAGTTCTGGTTTTCACAGGGGGGTGATGTAACGGATCAGGAGGCACCTGATCCATACATTAGTTTGGATCAGGTGGAGTTCGATCCAAATGTGGCCCTTATTCAATGGACATTGAACTTAGTAAGTTCAGAACTGGGTGAAATTGCCATCCTGAACCCAAATCACATCTGCGGAATGATAACGAGTTTATGTGGGGTGTGGATGGTGATCCGGTGGGATGGTGAATCTTTGCTAATGATGTGGTGATCTAGGCTCATAAGAGTCTAATCAAAACAAGAAAGCTTATTCCATATCTGCAGTGCACTATTTAGGGGAAGAAGTTGCAAACATGTAGGGCAGTTGCGTCTTCTACAAGGAAAAATTGAATTTGGAAATAGATAATTTGGGCTAGCTCAGATAACACTAATTTTATCTAGAAAATATAATCAGATCGGATCAAAGTTATGAGCTCCACCAGTGAGCTCAGTGTGGCGTTGGCGTCATTCTCGGCCATTTCCTGGTCCCAGACTCTGCTGCTGATGTGCAGTGTTGTGGGAACAGTGGTACAAGAATACCTGGCAACAATGAGACATGGTGGTTGGGTTTGAGGGATGGGCCTCTGCGGGCCTGTACCTAGTATGGTCAGTAACATGGCCCTTACTGCCCAATTTTTTGTTGCATATTGGCGAAAACCCACCCGTTACACTATTCACGAAACTGTTTCAAGAAGCAAAGAGCTACTGTGATAAGACCTAAGACCAACACCAGGGAAAAGAGAAAAGAGAGTAGGGCGTGGACCTCTACTTCTGCCAACATAACCACACAGTTCCACATCAACGTGATAAGCCCTCCTACACCTAGACTGACTCTGACTCAAACAATGTACTACACCACATGGCCATTAATGATATGTGCTCAGTACTGGCTCATACGCAACTCAAAGAAGCTATCTGAACAGAGACTCATAATGAGATAGAAGAACTGTAGTCCTTAAAATTATCTAAAAAAGTCCTCTTAGATGAGAAGCTCACCCCAAACGGTGCTGCCACAGCCTCTCCAGGAAGACACAACAAGCTGTACTAAGGATGACGTGGTGTGCTGCTGCAACAAACTGATACTTATAATTTGATGGAGGAGGCATCCACCTGGGCTCACAACTCAAAGAACTTGACAAATAAACACAGTTGATATGGCTCACGTGGTGCCCCTTCACTAAAAAAATAAATAGACAAATATATAATTCTAATATGGAATAAAATTAAATAAAGCATGATAAAAGGATCTTTTGTTTTTATATATTAGTTCCCAATTTTTAAAGGCTATTTTTTTTACTTTATTTAATGATTATCTACAGCATGCTCTCATAATTTCTTTCTCCAGCCCCTCCTCTAGTCTCACTCCCAAGACATCCTGACAATATTGTATAGAACACTGAAGATATGCACCTTAGGACTTTTACTGTTTAGTAAAGAGGAAATGTCAGAAACTGATTAATCGACCTATAAGCCTCCATTGACAATTGACCTAAAGGTATTTCTTGCCGCTGTGATAGCGAGATTGTATTCTTTTAAAACTCTACAACTTAGGAAATCCATTCACCTCCAGAATAGCAAGTCACAAAGAGTTTAATGCCGCCAAGATGGTAAGGCATATATATCTTTGAGTTTTTGTTTGCCCATTAGGTCACCCAGTGCAGGCAACTTTGCAGGATGAAACCTTAGTTACTGCCCCCCACCGCACTTTGGCTGCGCAAATCTAAGCACTACCATAGTTGGTCCAAACGCGTGTGGGGTGGCTCACACCACCCCAAAACTGACATATTTCTCACTGTTTGGTATACCAGGTAGCAAAGGCTACCCAGCCAGTTTGGAGATATGCATCCATCCCTTACTGCGAGGAATGAGACCAGACTGACCCCCAAGTTTGACTTACTTGAGGAAAGAGGATTTCCATAGCTTTTTACAGCAATTTCTAGCCGTCACTTGACTATGGCCATGGAGCTTGTTGCCTGGATTCCTTCTGAAGGGAAGCAACGCTGGTTTCTGGCAAGCCATAGACCATACATCACCTCCCCCATATCGTGCACCAGACCCTGAACCCCTCCTTGTCTGCAAGCAGACTTGGTGGGGAATAGGCAGTCAGTATCTCTGGCCATGCAAGATGGCCAGAGGACAACTTACACCCTGGTTGGTATGCTTCATATCATAGGAGAACACTACTCCACACAGCATCCGCTGCTGAACACTTTGTGAAGATGTGCTTTTCTGTCTCCTCCCCTCCAAACACCTTACAGGCATACAGAAGGTCATCCTTCTTATGCTTAATCCACTTACGCAGAGTCGCCCCAGTGACCAATATGTTACTGCGGAGTTGGAAGATAAAGTTCTGAACTGGTATAGACTAGCATCCCTTAACCCTCTTCACCATAGATCCATCAGGCCAGGTCACATTTTGAAAGTGATCCAGGATAATTACATCGAGCAAAGCTCTCTGTCTTGTAGCTTCCAGAAACTGGCGGTTGTGAAATATGAGAGGCAGACACTGCTACCTCCCCCCACCTTAAGCCAGTCCCAAAGGACGAAGAGGCTTTCCCATCTGGGGTATCTCCAGCCTTCTTTTCCTCACAGGAACACCTGCCGATTATGCCCTCCATGACCTTCTGAACAGGCTTCCCCAGCCTTTAATGCAGCCAGAGAAGAAATTGATTCCCTCCAGCAAGTAGGCAATTCAGTTGCTTCCACAACATCCCATGCCTTGCTTGCCAGCACCTTGGAGGCACTGGCGACATTATTAGCTGCTTCCACCCTAAGCACCCTTTGGCTATCAGCATCAAGGAGGTTCCCCCAATGAACCGCCCCAAAAAAAGTGTTTGAAGGCCTTGCGCAGAAGAGGTTCCTTCTTCAGTCCCCAAGCTTCTCCCCAAATAATCGCCAAAATTCTTTCAATGGTCCTCTCTCCACCCTCCAATCTACCCTTGCTGCCCATTCAAGCTCTAAAGTAATCCTTCCAGTAGCCTGTTAGGTTCCCCGCACTTGGAATGGCCCTTTGATTGATGCCCCAGCTGACACCAAGATCCTTGTTTGAACTGTCCTTGCAAGCCTTAGTAAGGTAGTCCTGCAGTATTGGAGATCAACAGATGGATTTTTCCTCCCAAGCGACCACTGCAATCCATTTCAGCTTCAGTTCTTTGACCATACTCCCAAAGTTAATTAGACAGATTCCCCCTTCTTCACCTCCTGACACAAGTTATAGAAACTGGTTTTTGACGCCCACCATCGCCAAATGAACTGGATGATTGAAAACTGTATTCTACTGATGGAAGATGCCAGCAGTGGAACAAATCTGGCAATGTACCATAGTCTGGAAAGATTGAAGGTGTTCATGACAATGGCCCTGCCCTGATAAGATAAGTTGAGCCATTGCCGCTTCCAAGATGCTTTTTTAAGGTCCACTTCAAGTTTGAGCTAGATTTCATGTGGTAACGCCCACCCAGGGATGGGACACCCGAGGTACAGAAACTCCTCCCCTGTTGCCGTTCAGGGGATTGAGCTCTTTTGTGCCACACCCAACGTCACCATTCTGCCGATGGTCCAAGCCCTGGATTTTGACAGATTGACCTTAGCGTTGCTTGCGTTCTGGTACAACTTCAGAATGTTCATCACCACCTTCTCCCCCACCATTGACAAAACATAAATCCATGTATCTTCCACAAACATTGAATGAGAGTACTCCTCACAATTGATGGTAAGTTTACTCCAGTCCGACTTTCTGAGAGTCACTGAAAGGGTCTCTATTGCAAGGACAAACAACAAGGGAGATAGAGGGTCTCCCTGACGCAAGCCCATACACACCTTAAAGGGGACAGAGAGGACCCCATTGATATTGACAACCGATGAGGCTTTCACATAGATTGCTTTAAGCAGTCTTAAAAAATGCCTCTTGATTCCAACCCTACTTAACACTTCCCAAAGAAACTCATGATTCCCCAGATTATACGCCTTCTCTTGATCAAGAAACAGTAACCACCCCTTCTGGTCATACTGTTTACTTGCCAACTCTTCTATCAGGTGAAGCAGCATCAGGTTGTCAGTAATTGAGCGTCCTGAGATAAGCCCATTCTGCTCTTTCCAACAACGTCTGCTTCAACTCCCTTTATTCAATTGGTTATGATCCTCATTACAATCTTATAGTAAACGTTAAGTAGAGTGAAATGTAGATAGTTCCCCATGAGAGAGGAATCGCCCTTCTTATACAACACCACCACACCCTTTGAAAACGCAGGCTCAATTATACCAGAGGCTAGTAGTTAATTTTTAAGCCCAGCAAGCATCTCAGACATTTCTGCCCGAAATAATTTAAAGAGATCCAAGATCAACCCATCCTCCCCGAAAGCCTTGCCATTCTTGCCTTTGCAGATGGCATCTGACACCTCTGACTTGCAGATCTTGCTACATAGGTGCAGCTTGGTCTCCTTTAGCAGTACCCCCAGTCCGCTTGAGAGTACTTTGGATGCCTCCAGGTCATTCTCAGAGGGGCCATAAAGGTCCTCATCGTAGGATTTGGCCACCTCAGCCATGCAATCTGTATCCTTCACCTCAATTCCACCATCACAAAGTGACAAGATCCTTGCCGAGGGCCTGAATCCCCCTACTGCCTTGCGGAGTAGGGCCACATTGCTGTTAGAATCCTTATCCCATCTAGACTTACTTTGTTTGAGGCGATCCATCTTGAAGGCTCCCATCGATTTTGCATACAATTCAGCCTTAGCCATGTAGGCCTATGCCCCCATGACCACAGCCTGCTTGCAGGTACTCTCAAAGCTCCTCTCCAAGGTTTCATACCTCGAAAGCATGGCCCCTAGCTGCTTTCCAAAAATTTCACAATGCCATCTTGAGATCAGCCTTCATCTGCAACCATTTTACTGGCGCATATTGCTTCCTCACAATCTGGCTTCTCCACCACTTCACCTTCTTCCTCATGATGTCCTAAAGTGGAATCCACTTCAGGAGTTCAGGGTTCAGTCTCCAGACTCCTTTCCCCAAAGAAGCAAACTGAGGGTCACTGACCTCAGTTCAAGGGGCCTGAGGTCTGAAGCACCTGAATCATGATTCTAAAGGATCAACTTGCAGAGACTCAGGAGAGGCTGGGGCACTGACACAAGGTCAATGCGGGAGAAATGATCCCCCTGGATGTGAGTCCACCAAGTCTGCCCCTTCTCACCACAACCAGCTCTCCACACATCCAGTAGGTCGAGGTTAATCATTAAACCGGCCAACTCGTGGCTCCAGGATCAGAACTCCAGTTTCCTAAAGCCCCAACCCTGTCATCTCTAAGCATACATAGTTCATGTCTCCCCCAGCACTACTGACCCCCCGATGCCTTCCTCCTGGATCCTCAGGCCAACCTTCTGGAAGAAGGCCTCCCATTCAGATCCAGAATTGAGTGCATATATTTGATAAACCAATTTATTCCTCTCCAAACAGTGACATTACTGCCACTGCTCTTCCAGGAATCAATACCCTTTTATCCAACACCTTAACCTTGTCCACCCACCAGACAAAGCACCCCCTTTGGCTTCTCCCCCTCCCTCTTTTTCTCCCCTAAGGGCGAGTCCAAGTTTAATTGATCCACCAAGTGGGAGTAAAATGATTGCTTCAGAGGAAACTGGAAAGCTCAGTCCTCTTCCACCCCAGGTTTGGACTTAGTCTCTGTGAGGAAGCTGATATCTATCTTATGTTGGTGCAATCAAAGTTTCACCTGATGCCGTTGCTTGAATCCATTCAGACCCCGCATGTTAGGAAAATTCAACTCAGATCATCATAGGTTTGAAATGGAAGAGGCTTTAGTGTCAAGATTTGGGGGGTCCCCATCCTCTTCCACCACAGGCGGTTTAGCAGTACCACGTTTCTTCCTCCCCTTTCCAGTACTAGACTGGGCCAGGGGTGGAGGCTTCTTGGTCACAACGGCCTCTGGAATCTTAACATTGCCAGTGTCCTCAATAGACCCCACCACTTTGGTTGGAGGCATTAGGTTAAAAGGCATTGGCCCACTATTGTTAGCAGGCAACACCTCCTTCAGCTCCACCTCTTCCCCTACAGGCCTCATGCGCTCTGTCCCACCTACATTTCTAATGGTTGCCTGTTCTTATGCGATCGGGTAATGGGGAGAGCCCCATCCATTTGGGAAGTATCCGTTTCCAAAATTTCCTTTGCAGATTGGGACAAAGCTCCACTTAGCTCAAAGTGGAGTCTAATGGCTTCCCACTCCTTCTGGGTCTGCTTCGACTCCTATTTGACCTTCTAAGCACTCTTCAGTACTCCAGTCACCGCCTCTAAAGTGATGCCAGCCTCTGCCTCCTCCCTTGCTTTGTTTGACATCTCAGTCAGCTTCTCCAACGCCTTCTGGAGAGCCAACTTCTCTTTCTCAGAGGGCCCATTACTGGCACCCCCGCGCTAGGCCCACTAGGTTTGGCCACTGCCGCAGGAGGTTGAACCTGAGACATTTGCTCTGACTTTCTCCTTCGCACCACACAAGAAGCACCTGTCCAGCGGTACCACAGGGGCACTCCAGGTCCCTGCGGTGACTAAACGAGGCAACTCCCCATATGATTTTGAAAGTTCAACCTCAAAACCCAGTCCCCAGATCCTAAGGTGTACTTTTTCAAGCTACCATCCTTCTGCTTCAAGTTCTTTACCAGCTTGTTCTCATTAAAGGAGATCACTCTGTCAAAGCCTTTCATCTGAGAAATCATGGCCCCTCTAGTAATCACATGTGGTACATCCCTCATATTGAACCTTCCAATCTCGGTGCTGATGTCAAGACATACGGCCTCATCGTTCTTTGTGCTCAAACTGCAGCCAAAACCTGTTCCTTTTTGAAGCTTAGACTGGAAGGTCATAAGTTTCAACCCAGGAGCCAAACGTGAAATGGAGTGAGGCGAACCCACACACCACAATCACCCTGACCATGAGCATCTCCTTAGACCACCCAGTCTTCACTTCCACGGCGTGAACCCTCTTGAGGCTTCCACCATGATCGCCGTCAGATACTTGGAGGGGCTAGAGTTCCTCGCTTTGAAAAGCTTGGTTCTGACTCCAAATCCATTAGCAGCTATCGCTGCAAAAGGGACTGAAGCCCTTTTATTTCAGCAGAGGCCACCCCCGCTGTTAATTTGTTAACATAGTTGGTCTCTCCAGTTTGTTTTTGTGACAAAGTTTGCTCTCTGAACCCTTTTTGTGTGGTAACCATTGCAGCCCTTTTGGGTCAGTCCATCATTTTTATATGTGAGTGCTCGCGCCTTTCGCTGCACCAGTGTAAGCCCAAGTAAGCTACTGTCCGCTATCCAGGTTATAGGCCAACCTAAAAAACCGTGGTTATTATTGTAAACAAATGAGCTGAAGCCCAGTTAATCAGGATTGCTCCACCCTTGTCACTAAGACCTGCTATTGCAGCGCACCACCTTGTAGGGAAGTAGTGTGACAGATGATACGCCTGACTTTTGCCTCCCCCTTCCTGCCCATATTCCCCCCCAAAGGAGAGTGGAAGCACCCACAAGAACAGGTTGGGTTAGAGTCATTAGCTTCCATCCCACTCCCCATCCAGGCCACTACAGGACCCTTCTAGGGCGCCTCTCTGGGTTCTGGTGTTTGTTACTCACCCGTGTTTCCACAAGCTTTCTTCAGTCATACCACGTGAAGGCCCCAACTTACCCTACCTAGCTCCCAGGCATAGATATTTCAATGCCGCCATGAGGTTGATAAAGATTATGGATAAACACAGAATCTAAATCAATTGTCAAACTGAAAATTGGTTAAAAATAAATGTTCATTTCACATTTGGATATATTTAAAATAATCTAAATATTAAATTGAATGTTTATATGAAATGACCAAGTCAGAAAAAGTAGAACGATCCACAGCTAAAACAATAGATATGTTTTAGAAAATATGGTTATAAGATGACAATTGGCTAGGAAGCCTATATTTTAATTTCTTAAGAATTGGCTGCGCTGGTGTGACGATGCAGTTTGCACTGATTAAGGGCAGCCCAAGGGAGAGATGGTAAGGATATAAGTAACGTCAGTGTTCAAGCTATTGAGGATCTAAAAGGAATTAAAAACTATAACTTGAAATGGACGGGTGGTGCAACTTTGCCATTATATAAAGGTTTTTAGATGAAATTTTTTCATTACTTCCACCTAAGAGTTAGCAATCATCATGTCGCTATACTATTGTACAAGTGGTTACAGAACCCCCACTAGTTGTATGTCTAAAAAGTCTCACAAGAAGTTTTATTTTAGCCTTCCCTCCTACTGCACCATTCACAATAATTCCATTGACGTTGTAGGGCCATTTATGAAGTCATACAGTTAAGTTCAGCTTATCATTGATATGCTAAACCTTTTCACCAATTGGGTAGAAGCTATTGTCATCAAGACGTTAACATCATGAGCCACCGCAATATTTTTATATAACCAAGACATCACCTGCCATGGATAACCAAATTATTACTTAATTATAATAGGCGCAACTTTTTTTCAGACGTGGTGAGACACATCATAGATTTAGTGGGAGTCAAACAGCAGGTCACGCACCTTATACTCCATCAAGCAATAGAAACAACTTATGACCTGTTGGGTCTCTGACATAAACTTGAAAAAATTGCAACTAATCAACCCTCCAAATAAGGCATTCTATTACCACCAGACTTGTATATTTAGTGGTTAAGTTGCCACAAGAATAATGATATGTCACTTTCAAGGCACTTTATGGAAGATAAGCCAGTTGACAAGCTTATATCAACAATCATGGATGCAGAGAGGAAGAGTCTACCTCAAAAAGATACCAATACGAGCTATATGAGGAGCTTGTCATTAAATTAGCACAAGACAACAACGATAATATGAGATCACTTAAGGATTGTACCAGAGAGAGTAACTATAAAGTGAATTTACCCATATTTGAGATAGGACAGAAGGTCAGATTATATAATATATATGGGGGATAACCTGATAAGTAGGGCTGCCTTGACTAGAACTGCTTCTGTGTTCATGAGAAGAGGTAAAAAGTATATAATGAAAGATGACACAGCACAGATCACTACAACCAAGTCCACGTGATACAACATAAATCTTTCCCTAGCTCTTGACTTGAGATCTTAATGGTGACGAACACTCAAGTAAGAAGGTTTATTCTACGCACTTTGGTAAGACAAATTTAAGATATTTCCTAATTTATATTAAACTAGATTTAACATAATCAACTAGCTGGTAAGGTTAATCAACAAAGCCTTTTTTATATCCAGCATTGAGAAAAAATTTACATCGGACAATTCAGTACCTTTTATAACTGACAGTTGAAAGAATTTGATGCCCAATGGCGAAAATACTATTTAATAACTGTCTTTTATACTCTTGTGGGCCAAATAAAATTTTTATAACTGCCAAAATTAGCTAAAATTCATATTATGCCACCAATAATGGCAAAATTAACATATATAATCCAAAATGAGTTTCACATTCATGCATTGCATTTGAAGTGCATACTATAAAAACAAAGTAATCAATTAATTCAGAAATTGAAAAATGGCACCTGTAAGAGATGGGTTCTCTCCACATGGCCATGAAGTAGTGCCCATGTTGTTTTCTAGAGAGATTTCTCAGTGCTCCAAAGAAGAGATCCTTAGTCCTTCAGCCGCTTGTACATCTGGAGAGGAGGCCCTAGAGAATGGTGATCATGAAACTGACAAAAAGTAGCAGGCTCTTTACGCTTAAAAGGGCAAACAAGTCCAATATATCCTTGTTCAGATAAGGCGTGTAGTTTAGTCTTAGCGGTTGTGATTGTGATAAACATCTCAATATTAATTTAAAATGAATGCTTGTAGTTTATATAGATCTTATTTGATTTTATATTAGGATCAGAGGACAAAATTAGCTTATTTTTTGTTAAAGCTATTTATAAAGATGGCATGGTGCCATTGTGAACCTTACAGGGTTTGGGAGCCTACCCAGCAAGATCCAAGGCTCCTTGAATTTCACCAACTTCTTCTGGAATCATTTATGAACTTTGAGTGAATTTTTGAGCCGCTGTGTAAACTTTTACATAGTTAGATTTTTGTACTTTACCTTAATACCATTATAATTTATTTCCAGGCAGTTATATATTTGTTGATATTAAATTTTTATATGCCCACATTACTTAGCCATGATCTTTCTTGTCCTATTGGATTACAAAGAAGTGACATTGATAAGTATTGAATTTATTAGTATTCTATAAATGTTGTTAAGCTATATTTCAATGAAACATTAGTAAAGTATTATTAAAAGGATTTGATTCAATAGTAACGCCTATTACTGGTTGGCGTATATCATCCCTGATTTTGTTAGTAAGTAATTAGGTTGTTAGGGTGATAATTAACAATTAAATCCTTATTAATTAAACTAGTTAATTTACCAATTGATAAAGGTGGTTGAGGTTGCTAAAGCGTTTAAAAAGAGCTTTTCTTGACATAACTATGAGATTAAGCCTGGATGAAATGGCCTACCATACCGGGGGATTGTTCTATTACCCAAATATAGTTGTTAATTCATAGCAGTTAATCTACTGAGTTTAGTTAAAAACATTGAACGCGTTATTTGTGAAAACTGACCTAAGAAGATCTTTTTGAACTAGTTGATAATAAGCTTTGACTAAGTGTATGGATAATAGAAGAGTCAATTAATTGTTAGTTATATGATTCTTCAGGTTGTCATTGGTAATGAATTCTGTAAAAGATAAGGTGACAATCAAAGGATTGCGCGCCAAATTCTCTATATAAACCCCCTTGATATTTCCAATAAAGGCATATTAATTTATAATATTCTAAATAGGTATTAGAAATTTTATCTTTATGAAATAACTCAAATAATTTGTCCTAGTCTATTATATTAATAAATCTATTAAGAGTTTAATGATTGGGGTTAAAAACCTCTTATAAAAGAAGAATTAATTTGCTGAGTGTCTCTACATTATCAAAAATCTTGTTTTTTCTTACAATAATGTCAGACCCAATTAAGTAAACTTAACAAGATAATTTACAATTATGATCCCAGAATGATTTTTTAACCGTTGTTTAAGCATCAAAATCCATCATATTCTAATCTTTATAGCCTTTAGGATCCTCAGGTAAGGTCTTAATATTTGTATAATAATCTTAAGGCGATGTGGCGGTATTTCAGTGCTTTGACCATCACATCACCCACCCAACTCAGAGGATAGCCCCCTCCATTCCCAGAACTTTTTATTCTCTGAAGGCAGTCAGTGCAATCATCAGCCATCTGGTAGGAGGATTTCTTAAAATGGTACCTGGACCAATTTGAAAAATATACGTGTTTGCCTTAAAACATCTTGGCGTCCAAAATTCCTTTACTCTATATTAAACCTCCCCAAAATTGTTATGTTATAATTTTTCTGACTTTTCAGGCATAAAAGCCTTCTAAAGGAAATCTTATTTTAAATACATGTAGCACTATACGTGTGTGGGAACCTTCTGGGAACTTTAACTCATAAGCTACCCCATTTAATTATTATAGGATTCTTTAGGGACATTAAACGATTGTTCCAAACTTTCTTTAATGGTAGTATTGCCAAAGTGGCCGCTTGTTCAGGGGTTGCTTATATTTTAGGGTTAAGCTGATTCCAGAAAATCATTTATCTGTTCACAGGGGTCATCGCTAAGAAAATTGGAGGATCTAGTCTTTTTTATAACTTTAACTTTTCTTCATGGTTTTAAGGGTGTCCAACCATGGCGTTGACTTAGAATAATCATATTAGGGTTGCTCCTGAACACCCGAGAAAACTCTCACCATCTGCTGTTTAATGGAAAATTACATCTGTACTATTTAAAAAAATATTGTTAATGTTACTAGCAAAAAATTAAAAAATCAGTTTTAAAGCCAGATTCTGTGAAAGAAGTTCATTTATTGATATGAACATTGAAAGCATATATATTACTGGGAAAATTGGGTTTTAAATTGCGATTTTTTTATATAAGGTCAAGTTTTTCTTATATTACGCTTAGTTTTTGCTGAATGATTCAAGAACAACTGAGTCCAATCTTTTGATTTTCTGGATTACTCTGGTCTCCTTACATAAATTGTGCTGAGATCTATTCTGTTTTTTAATGTGTGGCTGTGGCTCTGAATGCTCCTGGTGTTCTCATGACCCTTGTGGCTGTTGCAGCTGCATGGATACATCATTAATCTTGATGGAGGGTGCCAAATTAATTTGTAGGCCTATTTTGGTGATTGTTGCACCATTAAACTTAATATAAATTAAATCTTTTTTGGATGGTTTTTTTAAATATCATCCTGTCTTTGTCAGTCAAACCCAAGGGTATAAAAGGATGTTTCTCTTAGGCGTCATCTTTGACTTTGTGCATATATTCATCATACAAGTATCTATACTTGCTTGTCCCCTAACGTCAAGTTGACTGGCTACAAATTACTTTTATAGTCAGGTGGTATATAATAGCCTATGTTGGCAGAAATTTTATTCCTCAGAAATTTAAAAGAGCTCTATATTTCTAAAGAATTTTTAGATTGCTAGCCATTCTAGTTGTAAATCGATCTTTTTATGGCCAGTTAGATCACTAATACCAATATTAGTTATATTTGGTTGTGTGTTTCAAGAGGAATTTTCTTTAGATTGAAGAATTAATTCCTTTAGTTGCACATATCTTAACATCACTCTCCCCAAGACAAGACCAAGGGAAAGACTTCACGTGCTACATGTGTACTCAGATATTTTTGATATGGGTGGTGCCATCCTCAATGAATGCTAAGCTCATCTTCACATGACAACCGTCTCATATCCCATCCATATGTCCTGTTAATCCTCATGGTATCCTCCGCACATATTGTAGAACACAACTTTATTTCTCATTTTAAATATGTGCAACCTATGTCTTTGTTCACTCTCTTTGGTACTCTCCTTCAGTGACTTCATGTTATTGCTGCTAACATTCAGCTAAGTACGACTATATCCTTCTATAGCTCATCTTTGTATCTTTCAGGAGGTAGGTTATTCCTATCAACATCCATCACTGGAAAAAAAAGCTTAGTAACGAGCTTCTCTATCATATATCACTTTGAATGGAGACATTCTATTAGACCTATGGTAGCTTAACTGGTAAGCAAAAATGCTGATGGCAACATATGTCCCTTTTGGATCCACAGTTGACTGTGATCTTCTAAGAGATTGCATCGAGGGCTCTGTTGACTATTTCCACACTTTCTTTGGTAGATGGTTTATAAGGTGTGCTGAACTGCTGTTTGACCTACAAAGTCAATTGGGTGCCTCATAATATATGATATAAAGTTCATTCAATCATTGGAAAGTATTATCTGAGGACATCTATGGCATGTAATGTATTGGTGGTAAAGGAACCTTCTTGGTAACTCTCATGGTAAACGCTTTGACTGCTATCACTTCTGTCCACTTGTGGAAGTGATCTATTGCTACAATAAAGAACTGTTCCCACTGGATGACTTTGTGAGTGGTCTAAAAACATCGATAGAGAAGTTGTGAAAGGGCACATTAAGAAAAAGATTGAAGTCCAAACTTCTTTGGGAGAGTCTTGTATTGGCGCATTCAATTTAAAGCTTCAATTCCTGACTTATATGTTTAATGACATCCAGTAATATATCTCTTTGAGATGCTGGTAAGTCTTCACTAGCTATCCATGGCCTACTAGAAGCTGCAATTCTATAGCTAGAGCCATCCATTCTCTTAGCTTCACATATGGTAACTATCTATCTTGTACTTATTTTTACAGCTTTCCATATTGGAATCTCTTCACTCCATAAGAGCTCTTTAGTATATTCTTAACTGTATTGTCCTCATCCTTCCATTACTCTTCTGTACTCTATATTATCTTAGTTCATATCTCTCTTATGGTCTTGCAAATGTAAGATGAGAAACTACACATGCCATCTGTGTTAAAGTGCTTCTTTTCTGCCTGATATAGGATCTTAAAATCGTAGCCTTGCAGTTGAACAGCCCATATTGCTATTCTTCCTCAGGGATCCTTCATGTTTTTTAACCATCTCAGAGAGACATGCTTTATAATAAACTTATAATGTATGCCGTAGATGAAGGGTTGGAAGTGGCTACTTATCTGATAACTAAAAGGCACTCATTCTCAGTAACGTGTAGTTGCTTATTGCTATTTTGAATGTCTTTAAATAGACCTTAATTGGATAATGTACTCCTTCTTCATCCAAATGTAAAATCTGGAACTCTATCCACATCGCTGGAATCTGTATAATTGTAAGAGGTCTTTGAAAAATCTGAGAATATCAAGATTGAAGCTTCCATTAGAAACTTCTTCAGCTGATGAAAGCATCTTCTTTCTCTTGTTCCTAATTGATCTCTCTTATGAGTATTTGTGTGAGTGGCCTGGAAATGTCTGCAAAGTTTGGTATGAATTGGTAGTAGTAATCCACCATTCCTAAGAAAACCTGGACGTCTCTCATGCACTTTGGGGAACTCATCCTAGCAAAGGCTTCACCTTCTCCTACTGGGCTTATTAACTTCGTTTGATCACTTCCTGATTAGTAATTCCAACTAGCTCTTCAAAAATAATACTTTCTTCTCTTAAGCTTGAGGTTATTATCTCTTAACTAGGTAAAAAAAACCTCCACCAGGTGTGCTAGGTAATCCTTGAACATCTTGCTAAACGCCATGATATCATCTAAATAATAAGCAGAATTCACATTTTCATATCTCCAAAAATATGATCTATCATTTGTTAGAATGTAGCTGGGGTGTTGCACAAGCCCTGTGGCATACATTTTGTTCAAACAGGGCTTGACTGGCGATAAGTGCACAATTTATTTGACTTCTGGTGACAGTTCCATATGCAATACTCACTTGCCAAGTCCATGGCTAAGAAGTAGTGCAATCCTATAAGTTGTTTCACAGCATCATCAATTTGCATTAAGAGATATAAACTTCTTTATCAGTATTCAATATTTGGTTTTACATGGCTTTGCAGTAACTCCCATTTTTCTTTATTACTAGAACAAAGAGCTACTTACAAAGGTACCCTTGGAGGCTCACCAAGCCTGCATCCATAAATTGCTTTAGTTTTTAAAATGATTTCTTTTTAGCCCATGTAACGGTTGTAATGCTTTTATTGTAATAAAACGGCGCTCACAGTGTGATCCTTGAACTCATCTCTTGCATAAGCCATAATCTTTAGGTCCGCTGCTGAAGATATTCAAATATTGATCCAAGAGTTCTTTGAGCTCAAGTTCTTCATGTGTGGTTTGTTCTTGCAGCCCAACCTCTTTGATGCTGGAAATGGTGTGAACTGACTCGACATAAGCTTAGTAATACATCTTTGCTTTAGCAATGGTTTTACCCTTATTAATCTTAAAAGGGAGCTTTTTTAGAACTAGTGGTGCCCAACCCAAAAGGGGAGACGCCACGCATCTTTATTTGCAAATGGGTTAAACAAAAATATTATTTAAAATAAAAAATCCTAATATGGCACCTCAGCTAACAGCCTAGGAAGCCATATCAGAAGGTGAGGAAGCTTTAAGAAACTTTTGTCTGGCGCCCGCTTTGATTGGTGGACCATGGTAGACAACATTGGGGTAGGAGCATCAGCGACATGAAACATAAGGAGGTATAATTTTGGGTTTCCTTTGTTGATGAGGCTGGCAGTGTCCATTGCTTCAATGTATTGAGCAAGGTGATGCTCAGCAAAAGTGATTAAAGCAGGCACACAAGTGAAATATCTGATGCGCCTGCAGGTTTCAGGATAATTTGGGTCAAAAGGATAAATTTTGCTGCGTCAATGCAAGCGCAGCTTTCACCAAAAGCAAGCTCCTCAATTTTATACTTTTCATCTTCTTCGAAAATTGTGGGGAAAATTGGGGATAGTAATACCCTCAACAAGGAATTCCATTGCCCCATGGAGTTGCTGGTGAAATAAGGTGTTGGCAGGAGCAGCTGCGGCTTTGAATGCCATTTTATTAATAATCTTATAAAATGGATACCCATTTTTGCAAAAATGGCGTGGCCGCAAATTTGGGAGGATTGACAAAAAATTCCTTTAAAGCGAAATCTTGCTTGGCATGGTATGGCCATTTATCCTTATCAATCCATTTGATAGCCTCAAATAGATTGGATTCAGCCAGCACTGGGACAGCCACTGGAATTGGGGCAGTGGCAGGAGCTGATTGCCATGTGCTGTTGACCACAGCATCTCATCTGAAACTGAGTCAGCCATTAACTCAGGATTCCATAATCTGGTTGAATTTGTTTAAATTTTTATAATTTTTAAATTTTGATTGGCTGCCACCTTGGAAGTGGCGCCGGAATTTGCTGAGATTGGGGGTGAGAAGATTGAGGCCCATTCAAAAAATTGGGCCAAAACAGCTGCCAACCTGACGCTGGAGGGAGGAGCGGCCTTGAAAGGGAACTTTATCATGTTTCTCAAGGAGGACTTTAACTTCTCCTTGGTAACTAGAATTGTATATTCCAGGAATCACATTTAATTCCTTTCCTATGACTCCTTTAGAAATTAAATTTTTGAGAATCGTCTGTTCAGGTATATTAGTGCTGATATTGACCAACATGACCTTCTGTTATCCTGGCAGTAGATCCATCTCTTCACTAGATTACAAGAGCAAACCAGACTCTACTTCTACAGTCTGTGGTAACTGCTTTGGTCTTTTTGTCTTAAAGGTAATGATGACCATATAAATGGAATTTTCAGTTTCAACTGGGCTTATTCACTTCTTGCGCTCCTACTTCTTTTTGCTTAGAACACAAAAAACATCTGGTAGTTGAGACCGTGTGAACTCTTGTTAAAATTAATGATCCCCTAAAAACAACTAGGAACTGCATTTCTATGAGGAAATCATAATTGCCATTCTCAAGCACCACAGCTAGAGCAGAAAAGATAATGCATTTAAATTGCAAGGGTAATTCAGAATAGACTTTTAGTGCTTTTGTTGATTCAGGACTGGCAGTTCTGAACTTAAACTGGTAATTGATGCCTGGTTAAAACTTCAATTTCTTCATAAACTTGAAATGTACAATGTTAACTGGAGCACCAGTATCCAGTAATTCTAAAATTTTGACTTTATGTAAAGTGACTCCATCTTTCATAATTTACTTGCCAATACACATGTCCGCGATAAGAAAGGCACTGGATGTCTGGCTAAAACTACTTAACTTCTTAGGAAGGCAGGACTCCTTGCAATCCTCAGATGACCTACAATATTCATTTAATTTTCTTAGTTGTGATATCCATAAGATAGTCGCCATCCAAGATACTATCAATGATCTAAGTGATCTTTTAAGCTTGAGATAAGTAGACACTTCTGTAGGATCAAAGTTTTATTGTTTAGGTTTTAGTCAGGCGGACACATTTACTTCACTTGAGTCTTCGATGCCATATATCCTGATTTACCTGTGTCCCAGGCTCCTCTTTATTGATTCTGTTGGTATGGTGTACAACCCAATTAACTGATTATGTTACCTCCTCCAGATTTTTTTTCTTTTCTTACTTTAACTTAGAGTAACTTATCCAGAAGTTATCTTGCTGACAGTTGTTGCATTTGAACTAAGTGGAATTTGGGTACTTTCATTTTACTGGGTGGTAAACTTTATCCTTTTGCTTATCATTGTGTATTTGAGTATTATAAAAGGATTTTCTATCAGGGTTGCTATGATATGGTTCTGATAATTCTACTGTCTTGACTCCGTTTTAAGAAGCTTTTAGTCTCAAAAAAGGCCTCCTTGATGGCTTTCAGAGATTCACTAGGCTTCACGGCCAATTTCATTTGCATCAAGAGTTGCAGTTAGTTCCCTTGAAAACTAAGCAAAATAGTTTCACGATGACTAAATACAAGTCACCAATCATTAAAAGCTGTTTTTCCTTGATGATAAACGGTTTTTGTAGTCCACAAATAAATTATATTTCCCATTCTCATGATTGTGAATTATTGCTTCATATCCTAAACGTCATGTGTGCTTTTGAGCTCGGCAATAAGACTGTTTTAACTTTATTTTAAGTTTGGTCAAGGTAAAGTATAGCACTAAGCAACTTATGTGCTTCTTGGCTCATGCATTCCTGATTATGGCGAGCTTTCTGCTTGTCATTAGCTCCGTTCATGCTGTTTTTTGTACAATAAAAGAAATTTTGCTCTAGTTTCTTCGCCAGGAGTAACAAAGTCTTGAAGTATGGTTAAAATTGGGTCCTCCTTTAGGTTTGATCTAACATGTTGGTTGTACCACCATCGCTAGTGTACTGGCACTGGTGGGGCGTCCTACAAAGAAGGTAGAGGTCTGATAAAGGATTAAACGTCGCTCTTGCATGGTGTTCACGTCCTGCTTCAAGCAAAACAACTGGTCATTGTGGCTTTAAAGGTTGGTGAAATTTGAGTTTAGCTCTGACCAGTTTTGTAGTTCTAACTCTCAAAGAACTTTAACTTTTCTATCATTTGAGTGGATCCAGCACTTTAGTTCTTTCATTTGCTGGTCATGATCTGACTCTTCTTAGCTTTTTAGTTGGTAGTTATATACATCTTCAATTTGTTGACCATTACATACACTCCAGGGTCAAAGTTTCTGTAAGCTCTTTTCCATGTTAACTTCCATAATATTATTGTAAAACTCTCCGCAATCTCTTAGTGGTGCCTTTTTAGTGAGTCCCAGTCATTTCCAAAGTGGCCCGCTTTCTCAGAGTTATAGATTAGGTATAATCATTGAGATATGCCATAAGGTTTTGTGCAGGGTCAGGCCCACTAAGCAATGGACAACAATATGGAGATTGTCAGCTCATGAGACAAACATAAAGACTAATAAAATATGAAATAGTCACATCAGCCAAAACACTTTATTTATTCTATATAACAACAGATCCCTTCTGCTCCGCTTTCTTATTATTAATAACAATCCTACTGTTTCAACCTTTGTATCTCACTTTTTATTTTCAGTGAATTCAATCAATAACAACCTTATTGCTTATACTATCCATTTCTGCTGTATTCTCATTGGTTCTGTAAAAAGCTGCAATTCCTAAATTCACTATCGCCTTAGTTAGAGGCAATCTACGAAATATTTGTCATATGTCAACATTGCCTTATCACTAACTTGGAGGCGGTACATTAATTATTTGTTTAAAGCTCATTATCGCCTTATTGCCTTATATCAAGGTGCTCTCATCAATTTTATCATACTCCTCAGTTCTGCCAATATCACTCATTCCGCCATAACAACTCAGGGCTTAACGTACAGTCATATCAGAATCTTGACATTACCCCCTTAACTGGACGATAAATTTTTTGTTGTTTATACACCCAAAGGATCTTCATGGGCACTCAGTTAATGATCTGACTGCTTGCAGGGTCCTTGATAGTGTAATTGTTGACACCCTTCTTCTCAATTATCTTGAACGGACCATTCCAGATGTTGGCCTATTTGTGTTTCTGCCTAAGCCTGTTCTGGTCATGGAACAAAACCATCTCTTCTTCTTGGAACTGAGCTATCCCAAAATTCTGTACCTAGTTGGTGGCCTGGTTCCTTATCTTTTTGGCCAAGATAAAAGAGTACACTTTGGTTTGCAGCCTGATTAAAGTGTTTGACAGGTTGGTCAAGTAGCGTTGAGTATCCAATCCACCAGTATCTTCCACACGGGCATAGAGCAGTGCTTGTAGCGCTGGGTGCCATCAATATAGTAGGTGAAAGGGACTCTTCCTTATGGCCGAGTGATAGCTAACTTTATAGGAAAAGATAGCTATGGAAAGGAGATGGCTCCTCTCAGAAGGTCAACACATTACAAACTTCTGAAATATGTTCACCAAATTTCCATTAACTCACTTGGCCATACCATTAGACTCTGGGTGATATGGGGTTGTTAAAACTCCGTAAATGGCCATCAGCTTGTTTAGCTTTGGGAGGATGTGAGAGGTGAAGTTTGTTCCATTATAAGTACAGATGAACTGAGGGTAGCCATGTCACTGGAATATGCATTCCATGATGAACTTAGCTACTGTGACATCCCCCAAATCCCTGATCTCCCATGTTTCTACCCACCTGGTCAAGTGGTTGATCGCCACCAGAATGTATTTGGAACAGTTTGTCCCAGTTGGCAGGGTCCCACGACATTGATAGAAACTGTATGCCAAGCAAAATGCGGTTTCACCAACCAATACACAGTCTTCTGGCAGAACCTCTTTTCTATCTGGCACTTGTGGCAGCAGGAATTTGTCTCAAGCATGTTGAAGTTCATGTTTTCTAATAATACTGAGGCCACACGATTTCCAATGTCTTGCATAATCCGCCATGTCTGGCTGCCCTATGTGCGCTCATAATAAAGTTTGGCCATGCTGAGCGCTGCGGAAAGTTCACCATAGGATCCCTAGTCCATTAGTACATCTCACCGTACCACTGCAAGGTATTAGCTCGCATCTCATACAACGCCTTTATCACTTGCAGCAGTTCGTTATCTTATCTGCAACTGAGCATTTTGTCATATATATTTTATTGCTTAAATCCGCTATAACTGCAATTTTTTGTAGCATTGATAAGCAATCCTTTATTTTGGTGTATGGCTCCAGGTCGGTGAAGGATCTCGAAATTATAAGCCTGCAGTTTAAGAGCCCATCAGACTAGACGCCCTTCAGGCTCACTGAGATTTTGCAACCAGCGTAACGAGTCATGATTTATTATGATTTTGAACTTTACCAAGCAAATATACCCTGAATTGCTTATAAGTGTAAATCATTGCTTAGCACTCCTGCTTGGTCAAGGTGTAATTATTTTGTATAAGTTTGAGCTATGACTGCAGTATGCAACTTGTGATCCTCCCTCTCATCGTATTATTGGGATAGAACCGCCCCAATGTTGGAAAGAAAAACATCTGTCTTCACAATATGTACTTTATCATATTCTGGGAAGCGTAGCACCAGCTCAATGATTAATGCCATCCAAAGTGTATCAAAGGAATGTTGATTACTTTCCATCCATTTAAACACACCATCTATTTTAACAACTCAAATAACTGTCCCCCAATACAACTAAAGTTGGGGATAAAGCGTCAGTAGTAGACGACCATCCCAAAGAATACTTGTATGTCCCACTTACTGGTTGGCTGAGTCAATTTTTTGGCTTCCGCCTTGGCCAGTTGAGGATTTAGCCCTTTTGCATCTACCACAAACCCAAGGTATTCCAGTTGGTCCTTGTAGATGTGACATTTGTGGGGCTTAATCTTGAAGTTGGCCTTGGCAAGCCGGTGAAATACCTCCTATAGATGGGTAAGGTGCTTAGAAAATGTAATTGAAAAAACATTGATATCATTGATACATGAGAATGCACAACAGCTTTAAGTTACCAAGGATGGTATCCATGGCCTGTTGGAATGTGGCCAGGGCGTTACACAGCCCTTGAGGCATACGGGTCAGTTGGAAATGCCCCTTGGACGTGATAATGGCGCATTTCTCTTATTCTACGGTGGGCAACTTGATTTGCCAGTAGCCCAATATCAAATCTATCACTGAGAAGTAACAAGTTCCCCTAACTGATCCAAAGCATCATCAATCCGCGTCAAGGGATACAATTTCTTCTTAGTGATACTGTTGAGCTTCCAGTAGTCTATTACCACCCAGTTGGTATAGTCCTTTTTTACAATTAGGACGGGCAAAGCCCACGGACTCTTTGAAGGTTTGAGCATCTCTTGTTCCAGTAGCTTTTCATCTCCTCTGTTACTACTTCCTCAGCTGCCCTCAATCAGTGATTAGTCATTACTTGATGGGAGAATGATCTCCAGTGTCAAAAAATTGACCACCCCAGAGTGCACCCTAAATCATGGACATCAAATAGCAAAAAACTCCTTATATTTTGAAATAAAGCTATCGCTTGATCTTTATGTGCTTCCAATAACCTCATAAATTCATCATGTGTTACCACAGTTATTACACCAAGCTGTGGTTTGATGGGTAGATCAAATTAATCCACTGACTCAAACTTGTGAACATAAGGACCTCCTTAATAGGGGTCAAGTGTAAATATGCCACAATTTGATGTTAGTGGATCTGTAGTAGTTCTTTTTGTAGGTTCGCTAATAAAATCTAAATCTCTCAGTGTCCTGGCAGAAAGATGCCTGGAGCCACATGAGGCTCAAGCCACAATTGCTGATAAGGCTCAATGGCCTCCCCATAGAGTTCAATTGGTATTTCCACCTCTAACTCAGTATTTACTATGACTTGGTGTCCAGAGGGGATGGATACAGACCATGCATCTCTGAGAGGCAGCCCAAGATATTCCTATACATTATGGGGAGAACCCAGGTCCTCTTATTTAATTGATGATAGAGCACTGGAATCACCACACTATTATAGGCAAGGTTGATATGTCCCTTATACACTGAGACCTTTGGAAATCCGCTGGAGATAAAATAAATGGGGATCCGCTGCCCCAATTTTTGAAGTTCTCCTCCGTCATGTCAACAACAGCACTAAAATGTCGCATGAAAGCAGTTCCAACCAGCAGGTCATAGTTACTGTTAGGTAACACTATCACTGGAGCTACAATGACAATTGACCCAAACCGCAAAGGTAATGCACTGTACGCTCCCTCAGAGACTGTGCTTTTCACTCCAGCGGTCTCATACACCATCAATGGTCTAAATCATGTTTTAGCATCAACTTTACAACTAACTTTTTTAAAACTATGTTGACCAGGGCGCCCATATTTATTATAGCGTGGACATATTTGTTTGCTACAAAAATGTCATAGTATGTACATTTAGAATAGGAAGAATTTTGACTGTTTAATACGTGGACATTTAAAGGATCCCATTTCCCAAGGAAGCTCGTCATCCCCTCACCAACTTTAGGGTACTTTTTAGCAATAGCGTCCATTGGGAAGGTGACGTTTACTACTCTCAGGGAAGGGTTATCTGCGGATATCTCCATCTCATCTGGAAAATTTTGTTAAATAATTTGACAGGCTTAAGGCTTCAGTTGCTCTTGTGGTCCTTATTCCGCTATGACCTTGGCTTGTGCTCGTGTCAGTACATTCACTTCTCAAACTGGCTGCTGATATAGGAATGCATCATCATTTTGGGGGAATTCCGCTGAATATACTTCAATAGGTTCAGGTGGGACGTTTGGGATTTGGATAGCGGAGGTAATAAGTCCTGTCTCTACTCCCCTCCAACTTTTCCCTGGTAGTACTGGTCCTGCTGTATGTAATGGATCAGAGAATTAGGGCAAAACCATACAAGATGCCCAGGGTGACAGCATTTGAAAAATTTACCCTGTAGGGTCTGCATACTTGGTTTTCATAAGATGGCTGGGGCCAATAATTTGATTGTGGGCGTTTGGCATAACCAAAGCCAGGTCAATAGGTGGGCTGTTGATGATTGTAATAACAGCGCTGTAGCGGAAGTTGAACTGTTGAGGCAGATCAGCTGAGGACAAGGCGCATAGTTATAATAAGGCCAGGGGTTACTAGGCAAAAGCAGAACAGGATAAGAGATTTCCCAAATGAGATAGTCCAAGGATGTCGGCAGTGTGTTTCCACTCTGTATTTAGTGGAGATATGTGGTGGATAGACGGCGCAGAAACTGAACAACTTTGAGCAAGGGTACATCATCATCCACAATTGAAGTCATTACATTGTAAAGCTCTTGGTATGGCTTCACCGCAGAGGTCATTGCAATTCACACGTCAGCCTCAGCTATACGCCTGCTCCTATTAACACATGGGCTTCCACCATAAATCAATCAGCAAATGCAGGAGGGTCTCATTACATTGGAACCCAATGTTCAGGAACTCAGCCTTATTCTGTGACATCTTTGCGGTACCTCCAAACAGCCGCAGCACAATATCCTACACTTCTTGTTACATAACGGTACTGCTTGAAATATAATAGGTGACTTAGTCAGCACTCCCAACATTCAAGGCAGATATCAGCAATCTAGCTCTCGCCAAGTGGAGCTTTCTTCCGCCACAAATTCACATCGTTTGAAGAAACTGTGGATGTTTCCATTGCAGTCAAACGGAGGTATCTTGTTAATGCAGACTTCCTCCTCCCACTCATAACTGTGAGCCTTGAGAATGTACTGCAGATTTGATTGATGCCCATAGCTAGGATCTTGATGAGGGGCTGGCTCAGAAGGGTCAGCGGCTCTAGGGGTAGCGTAGGGCTCTTCAGCGCGAAGGACTTCCATCACCTGAGGTTTTTTTGGGTTGAAATATAATCATCCCTAGAGCATTCATGATTTTAGCACCTCATTCTGCATATGGGTTGAGTGAAAAGCTCTTCAGCGGGGTGTTTAGTCTCAAATTCGTTGTAAAATGATCTTTCCTGAGTGACTACATGTCCTAACGCTTCCCAATGAGGACAAGATGGGTAAAAAATAGGTGTTATCTTCTGCTCCTTGAAGTGTAGACGCTCATTTGCATTATCCAGGCGATTGGCGAGTTGCCTGTTCTGTTGTCCAAGTATTGCAAGCTGACTAGCCGAACTTTTCAAGTTGGTTCATTACGTTAACATGCTTCTGAAGGAGCTCTTCTTGTTTTTTTGAGCATGGCTTCCTAAACAAGTTTGAGTTCCACGGTTTTGGCAAGTGCCACTATTTGAGACGATTCTCCTTCAGTGCAGGCCTGATATGCCATGGCTGTAGATTAGAATTTTTGGGCTTTTATTTGTGGTTTTTCAATAGCCCCTGTAGTGAGCACCACTGTTTATGAATTTGGAAAGATTGTTGAGATATGCTGTAAGGTTTTTGCGCAGGGTCAATCCTATGAGCAACGGATGGATGAAATTGAGATTTTTGGCCCACGAGACAAATTTAAAGGTTTTAATAAAATATGAAGCAATTGATTCAGCCAAACTACTCTATTCATTAATATATACATCAGATCCCTTCTAATCCGTTTGCTTCTTTCCTAATAACAATCCTCCTGTTTCAATCTTTATATCTCAATTATATATCAGCACTTTGGTTGATACTGACTCTTTTGCTTAAACTATTCGTTTCTGCCATATTCTTATCTGTTCTGGAAGAGGCTACAATTCCTAAATTAACTATCTCCTTAGTTTGAGGAAATCTAATAAATATTTGTCATATGTCAAAATTGCCTTATCAACTAATTTGGAGGCGATTCATTAATTATTTGTTTAAAGCTCAGTATCACCTTATCGCCTCATTTTAAGGCGCTCTCATCAATATTAACATACTCCTTGGTTCAGTCAATCTCACCCATTCTACCATAACTACTTAGGGCTTATCATCCAGTCATATCAGAATCACAACACTCAGGAAATGATGATGTTTGGGGTTGATCCACTTTCAGTAAGTCAATTATTTTGTTCACAGGTGCATCACTAGGATAATTGGAGGATCTAATATTCTGTTTCTGGGACTTTTCTCATGGTTCCAAGCATGTCCAACAATGGTAATACCTTGTAAATAATTTATTGGGGATACTCCTGAGCACACCAGAACTCTTTCAAACTCTGTTGGAAACATATAATCTAAATCTACCCTTTTTAATAAAACTAAATTTGGCGTTATTGGTAACAAATAAAAACGATAATAATAAAGCCAAATTCTGTGAAAGAAGTTCATTTTTTTAATATGACCTTGGAAATTATATATAGTACTTGGAAAATTGGGGTGTTCAAATTAGGATTTTATTTATATATGAATAAAGTTCTTCTATAGTACAAATATATATTTATTGCATGCTTCATGACCATCAGAGTCTAATCTTTTGATCCTCTGGGACATACTGGTCTTCTTTCTTAGGTTGTATGGGGTCCTAGACTGCTTGTGAGTGTTCATCTGTAGCTCTGAATGCTCCTGGTGTTCTCATGACCCTTATGTCTGTTGCAGTTGCATGGTTACATCAGTAATCTCAATAGGATGGAGTTTATAAAATTAATTGCTTCCCAATTTTGGTAATTTTTACACAATTAGCTTCATACAAATGTATAAACTCTCTTTGGATTGTTTTTTGGTAATTCTCTCATAATTTGCAGTCAAACTCAAGGGTATAAAATGGGGTTTCTTTAAGTAGTCATCTAGGATATTGTGCACATCATCAGGACCGGTATCTACATTTGCTTGTATTCTGAAGTCATGTTGACTTGCTGACAAATCAATTTGATAATCAGAAGGCATAATACATCCTCTGTTGCTTGAGAATTTAGTCCCTTCAAAGCTTATAAAAGGGGCTTTAGGTTTAAAAAGAAACATAGTGATTGCTGGATGTGTTAGTTTTGAAATGATCCTATTCTGGCCAGCTAGATCATAAGTACTTATTATTTATATAAAACTAGGGGTTTATAAGAGGGGGTTTTCCATAGGTCGAGGAACTATCATCTATATCTGAGAATTTATAACAGGTAGGGGCTGAGAATTTTTGGTGTTTATAATGATAAGGATGCCAGTCTGGTACATAGGTTCATCCAAGAATTTGACATCTGGTTTCCATTTAGGCATTCACCTCCTTGTACAGGCTAGCTTTAAATGTTTTTGAATTCATCCTTCATCTCCCCACCAGATCACTGGCTGAAGGTTTGAACCCTCGTGGTGACCTTATACCATGCTTGGGTTTAAACATAACTGGTTTAAAAAGGAAACATACCTGTAGATGAGTGTATGAGATAATTATATTCATATTTTGTGAGTTTCAACAAAAAAAACATGCTTTCTTGTTAGAAAGTAAAGTAGAATGAGAGGTACTATTCCAAAGTTTGATTGACTCTTTGGTATGCCCACCCAATTGGAGATTAAACACTGACAAATGGCAGGGTTACATTGAGATCCTTGAGGAGGTGTTCTCAGAAGCGTTAATGAACTGGGACCTCTGTCAGAAATGATATCCTTAGGGGAGCCCATGTTTAGATATTATCTCTTTGAAAAAAACTTTGCCATTTTTTTGTTTATTGGTTGTTCAGTATTTTAACTTTGCATACTTGGTAAATCTGTCCATCTTGACCATGATGATGTCATATCCTTTAGATTTTGGGATGCTGGTGATGAAATCCACGCTCAGGGATAATTATGAGGCTTGGCAATCTGCAAAGTCTTGAGTTTTCCAACTAGTTTGCACCTAGAGTATTATTACTGGTAAAAAGTGGGGCAGCATATGATGTGACTTCTTAAATTACTTTTTTTTCCGGCTGGGTAAAGTCTCAACAGCAGTTCCTCCAATTTTCTCTACCCTAGAATGGCTCATCATAAGATAATCATGACCGGACTTAATTACCTCCTCCTGAAGCTTGTGGGTAGAACTCATAACACACTTTTGTTAAAAAAGAACTTTTTCTTTTAAGTAGTTTGCATACTTGACTTTTTCCTCATCTTCAACTAAATTTTTAGAAGAATCTTTTTCATAGGTTGAGCATTGCTGAGTTTCACAGATTTTGTCCATAAATTCTCCTTTGATATCTTTTAGCTTCAGATAGGTTTGTGGTGATCGTTATGGTGGTATATGTGGCAAGCTCCCTGTTCAATGTCATCTTTAGACTAAGCTTTGTAGCTTGAACAACATGATGTTCTCCCCTGGCTTTTACTTAACCCAACAGTTGTACTGGTTTAGTTTGATATGCCAGCGTGCCTACCATTGGTCATTCCACTTTAGTAACTTGTTAACTTTCACGCCTTGTGGTCTGTCTTAATAATAAAAGGGTAATAGATTTAGAGGAGGTGGTTTTGTCATCTCCCTATAGTGGATACAATGAAGAAAGAGCTCATTATCATAAACCGGATTATTAATCTCCTCAGACATCATCTTCTTACTAAAGTACCCCAAGTATTGGTCTGCTCTCTTTTTCCCTATCTGAAGGAGGACTGCCTCAATTACAAAGTTTAAAGAAGCAGTCTCCACTATTTATGGCTTTTTCATTCTTGGGTGTGCCAGGACAGGTTCAGTGATGAGGAGCTTCTTGATGCCTGGAAATAACGTTCCTCTTTTTCACACTAACATAATGGGGTTGACCTGTAAGATTTATTATGGGTGCGGCCTACTTTTAGAAATCTTTAATAAATCTCCAGGGAAAGTTTACTATACCTAAGAAGCTTTAACCCTCATATATCCTTAGGAGCAGACTATACCTTACCACTTTTACCTATCTGGGAAGACTGTAGTGCCATTCCTAAGTATGACTTTCCCAGTAATAATACCAATTCCTTTTCTAGGATTTTCATTATAACTACTTAGATAAAAGTTTGCCCGGTCAATAGCCTCAAGCACCCTGAGGGCGTCCACCTTTTGTTCTTTCAGCTCGGAAAACATGAGTAAGTTGTTCATTTATGTGATGCAGCACTTCTGGATGAGGTTCCCTAACATGTGGTCAATTGTATGATGGAAAACTGCTGGAGTGTTTCTAAATCAGAAGGGCATGACCCTATAATCAAACACCTCCAAATAGCACTTGATTGCCATGCAAGTTTCTGTTTGGGACTACAGGCGCCTGGTTAATGGTTTCACCAAGGTCTAGCTTCAAGAACACTTGGCTTTAAGAAATCATTTGTTAGATAGTTTCCATCGGTGGAATGGGATATGGTAAGGCTTAATCACATTTAACTTCCAGTAATCCACACATGGTCTGAGTTCCTTGCTTGCTTTAGTAATTAACAGATTATGAGATACTACTGGGACTTGGATAGCACTATGATTCCCCTTTCCAGAATATCTTTTACATATCTATTAAGCACTTCCTTGACACAAGGGTTAAATGGGTACACATGTCACCCCCCAGAAATTTAGTTTCAAATTTTAAATTTATTCAAGAAAGAGTATGGTCCTCTCAGAGTGCCAACGGTGGAGTAGTTCCCACAATAATAGAAATTCAAAGGTCCTGAACTCCTCAGGAATTTAACATAATAGCTTTGGATTGAAGTTCGTTTATGTCAGACCTGCCCTTGCTAGTAGAGATGAGATCCAATATTACTGCAGGCTCACCCTTGGGGTGCAGAGTAACCCAGAGTTCCCCCACATTGAATTGTATAGAGAATAGTGCCACCGCTGAATGCCCAGAATGATGTGGTGAGGTAGATTTCCTATTGTGTGTTAAATGATTCCCAGAACTTATGGGAACCCTATCGCAGCTAACCCTGGGATTGGATCTCTTAACATTATAAAGACTGGTGGTAGTCATGATGATGCACTCCACTTCTAATGCATATCTAGCTTCATATTTGTTGTTAACCCCTACATCTAGGTAGATGTCCTCCGCTTACATTTCTACCAGGGCCTACAGATTCTCATCAACGCCACTCTTTCCATTTTTCTAGCAACTCAGAGGGAATCATACAGACTGGTAAAGCAAAACACTATCGTTACCTATACATAAACATGAGCAGGAGTAAGAAGAAGACTATAATTTGGGTCTTTGCTACTATGAAGAGGATGAGAGGGGACTCAGGGAAAGTGTTTACAGAGCAGATTTTGAACAGGTGGACGTGGCAGCAGTGGATTTTTAGATAAGTGGATGGGACAGCATCAGATTTTGACTCAGTGCGGTGGCCATGGAATCTCCTGTGCGAGAAAGGTGTGTAAATCTTTATATGGGTCAGGGCCCGTTGGTCTTCTACTTGCATGGCTACCACATAAATTTTTCTCCTAGGTGAGGCCCAAGCGAGTGACCGCCATTACAGATAGAATTTCAGGACGTAGGTTCTGACGAAATACTGGCAAGTTGAGAGGAGGTGATCTTAGTTTCTTGGCACTTGGGAAGAAAACGTGAGCGTATTTGATGATAGACATGCGACCTTCAGATAGCAATTATGGTAAATAAAGTTTTTTTGAGTCATTAATAATATTCACTCATTCCATGAGTTGGAGGTATTCATCTAGTGAAGCTGAGAGTGCTAGCTGAATAATCCAAGAGCTCCATAAGCCATCTGGAAAGATTCAGAGGCAAAATGGCCATCAGTTGACTAATCAGAAGTGATGCTGAAATAAACTGGGCTTTATATCTTATGAAAGCAAAGATTTTATGCACCACAATCAATTTTTCTACAAAGAGAATGGAGATTTAATGGTCAAGACATTTCATAACCGCCACATAACCATAAACTTTCCTTTTGCAAAAAATGAGGCTCAGCAGGCAGCCATCTAAAGCAAAGCCTTAAAAAGAGAATCTGACAAATTTGATGCCAAAAAATTTAAATTATATTTTTCATAGTGTTAGAAGAAAGTTTATCCTTTTAAATGGAGATATGACAAATCAAATGCCAAAAATTGAAACCCATTGAAGTTAAGGTTACAATAAAAACTTCGTCATTGTAAATTCAATATGATGAATCAGATGCTGACAACACCATTTTGATTAATTTTAATTATTTTAGATAAGAAATAAATTGTAATGAATAGCTCAAAGAATGAATCAAAGCGTAAAATAAATGCAAAAAGCTTCAACCACGGAGTTACCTGTCCAAGGTTCTAGGATGGGTCTAGACAAGAAGATTGGTGCTGAAATTTCCAGAATAGGCCCGCTGAGGGTTAAGATTTCCGCAGACTCTGTGAGAACAGCTCCATAGTTCCCCAACCACAACATACAACTAAGTACAAAAGAAAACAAGTGAAGATACATAAAGCAGATTAATCTTGTAGAATATGAAATAGAATTTGAAATTTTGAAATTATTTTTAAATTTCTAAAATTATTTTTTAATAATACAAAGAACAATAGGATAAGAAACTGGTAATGGATAACTCTCATGAATTCAAGGCTGTTGCGTCCTTGTATGCACTTTTGGATGTCAGCCCCTTCTGCTTATCTTAAGTGTCATACTTACCATCACCTGAGGCTCTTCACTAGTATTTAATCCATGACAAGGGACCTTACCTCCGGCATAATCTTTTTACTGTGCCCCTTTCTTGGCCTTGCTGCCAAACTGTTTTAAGGCAATCTGGAAGGATCCCATCCATCAAAAAAGGTATTTGGACATAGAGGCAGTTGTGGGTGCACAGACTGGCACCTGCTCACAGGATAGAGAAAGCTTATAATTTCCCTCAGTAGAAGCATGGATGAGGATATAACCATCATGATAGCGGTATGCTTATATCAAGAAGGAAATGCCTTTCCAAGTTGTTCCTCCAACATTTACAGGGCCAAGGAAGTAAGTTGAATCAACTTTGTTTGATGTGATGAATGGGTTCTCTCCTTATGGCCATGAAGCAGTTAGTAAGTAGTGAAAGTGTAATTTTCCAAATGATTGAAAGTGCTCCAGAGAAAGAATCCTTAGTCCATCAGCTGCTAGTACATCTGGAGAGGAGGCCCTGGAGGATGGTGAGCGTGATATTGATAAAGAGTAGAAAGATATGTTTGTTAGAGAGGGCAAACAAGGGTGTTTGCCTTGTCCAGGTCTGAGGTGTCTTAATTTTAGTCTGTTGTAACTGTGATAAACTTCCCAATATTATCTAAATAAAGTTCTTGGTGTGTATATAGATTTTATTTTATTCTATTTTAAATCAATATTTATAAGACAAAGTTAAATTAATATATGTTTGTTGGAGCTATGTATAATTATGTTGGCTTAGATGCCTTCATAAACCTCACATGTTGGGAGCCTGTCTAGCAGGTTTTGAGGCTTCTATAATTTCACCGGCTTTCTTAACCTTTTCAAAAGCTGAGTGAATTCTTAAAGCGTTTCATAGACTTTTCTGCACCCAAATTCACATATTTTAACCTGACTTCAATCTGACTCAATAATGATAGATCTGCATTAATTGGATCTCTGGATAATTTTAAAGCGCCATTTGGACATCTAAATCTGTCATCCATAATTATTGAAGCCTTTATATCCTCAGTTAAGTATTTAATTATCCTAAAGAGGAATTAAAGGCAATGTGGTGGTCTGGAAGTTCTTTGACTGTCATAGTACCCAAATAGCTACAGGTGTTTAAGAATCACGTGAAACTTTATAATAACAAAGAGCTTATTATAAAAGCCAAGATATCAACGGTATAATATATGAAGTAAGTCAATAATTAATAATTAAAATCAGGAATCTGGAGTCTGTTACCTTTCATATAAGAATGAAAGCACACAAGTTGCATACTGAGACATGACTGAGAATTATCAACTAACTCTAAAAAGCTTTAATATAAAAAAACTTTTCTCTCTCGTTGCAATCACTTTTGCAACTTATTCAATTCAAGTCTGATTCTAGTTTGATAATCTCACAGAGGAGATTAGTCTGCGCCCATGTCAGGGAGCAGTTGGGCAAATAAGGTAAGAGGAGCAGGTGGTAGGCCCACGGCCTCAAACATTTGAAAACGCCCCGGAGAAACTGGCAGAATAGAAAAAAAATAAAAAAAAAACTGGCAGTCACTATTTCCCCAAAAATATCTCACTTGGCAAGCGCGAAGCAACCAGTACATCAATACGCTGCACTCCCAACCACTCTCATCAGTGGAATACGGAGTCCGCGTGTTTCTGGACATCCAACAAACAGCTCTATGGGAAAAATTTTGTGGGGATGTGCAGGCTTTTTTCCTGACCGCGGTGTACATTGCACCTCACTCCATGTCATGCAGTTGGCTGGACCTCGGTTTCAAAAACAAGGAGGCAGCAGATGAAGCTGCTGCAGTGCATGTATTGATCGACCTCCCTGAAGGGCAACAGGTCATCAAAACTAAACGCACCAAATGGACAAAATCCAACCAAATTTTCCTCACATTTGACTTTTTGCCTATTACAGTAAAACGTGCCATTTTGGAGCAACACCTGAAAGATGGTCTCACTTTTATGGCAAAATACAAACTTTTGAGATGCAACGCTTTATGCTGATGCCACACCTGTGCACCGGCAAAGCCATTGCAGTTTTGACCCCAACTGAGGAGATTGCGAAGGACCTAACCCAGATCCTGCACTCCACATATATTGATATTGAAGGGCATACCACCCACCCTTTCCGGGTAACCATGGACAGCGCACCCCCCATCTGCACCCACTGTGATGCATTTGGCTATAAGGCACATGCATGCCCCACCAAGGAGGGCATCACATTCCAAGAGCACCCCTCAGCGGCCATGGCCAGCGGAGAGGCGCACTATGAACCAACCGCAAGCATCAAAGAGGCTTTCCCTTGGGGAGCACAAGGTTGCTACCTACTAGTAAAACCTATTTCCCCGCAAGAGCGGAAGAAGGCCAAGCAGGCCCACAGGGCCACGGCCAAGGAAGCAGCCAAAGTCACCACTGCTATCCCACACTCCCAACGCCAGGAGGACATTGAGACCTTTGTGGCAGAAGCAACTCGAATCCATTAACCATTCAGATTGGGAAGCCCATGCCAATTGGGCCACCCAATATGAGGATCCAATGCGTGACTCATTTTCACCCTATCTTTGCAACCAAGCTCCAGTTGAAACCAACTTGGTTTCCAACCTACATGAAAAAAAAATTTTGATCTGCTCGTAGGTGCACCAAACTCATCTGCACCACAAAAAATTTGTTCAACATTGGGGAAACAAAAAGTAAAGGCAAAAGCCAATGCAAACCTTTCTGCTAAAATTAACAAAACTAACAATAGCATTGCTGCAAACACCCGCGCTGCTGTGAAGGCCCATGAGGATCTAGAGGAGGCTAGTGGGCCTGGGTGCCCACCCCCTCACACCTAAGGTGCGATGGGGGAAACCTTCACTTTAGGGACGTTTAATATCGCCAGACTCAAGGCCTCGCCATCCTGGGCTAGGAAACTGAGTTTTTTACAAAAAAATTTACCCATGGATATCCTGGCCATCCAGGAGTCCCACTGTCTGTGAGGTTCTGAGGATGCTTGGAAAACCATGCTCCTCCCATCCCTATCCTTTTGGTCAGAGCACTGTGGGGTGCTAGTTCAGAAAAATAATTTTTCAAATTTTTATTGTCAGAAGCCTTCCTAAATGGCCAAGTCCTTGTTGTCACTTTCTCGTGGGCTGACGTGGCACATGCTATCATTAACATCTATGCCCCAACCTGTGCACAAGAGCATCAGGAATTTTTCTTGTCAGTTAAATCCCTCCCATTACCCCCAGACCCTTTTGTAGTCGGTGACATGAACTGCTGGCTAAACACACCAATGGACCGTTGGCCTTCCTCCTCTCACGCCCCCCAGGGTCACATAGAACTTTGCGTTCTAAAGGCCACCCTTGGGCTAATGGATTCACTGCCATGGCGAGCCCCACTGCTCAAAAACATGACATGCCCCCATGTTCACAAC